>WNWK01054955.1:0-11403 GCA_009830355.1 Cherax destructor
GAAAGGCTTTTTGCACCTTGTGTGCACCATGGACGTCTAGGTTCACAATGCCTACGAGTCAAGTGAGCCTGACTACGTCGGCGCTCTAGCCCTTTCTCACTTTTCCTTCTTTGTTTACTTATAAAGATCTGGAATCTATCATCATTGTCATCACCTGCAGAAATATATTCGTCTGTGACAGTTGCCATGTTTGCCGGTGATGATAGCTCATGTAAGACTCACAGTATTAATAATATGGTACAATAATGGATTGTACAGACAAGGTCTTACACCTAATCACAAATCACAAGATGAGAATAAAGAGAGGTAGAACGGTGGGTAATATTGATTACAAAAATATTACACAAGACAGGCTACTGCCACCTAATATGATACCTCGTTAAATTAAAAATATTGCAGACATTACAAGTAATTAAAATGTTTAAGGTACACTGCATGAGAATTGACAACTCACTGAATTACACTGTATAAAATAAGGAGATACATTGAAAATGCAATGACATGGGAAATATTACTGCAATGTGAATTAATTGTAAAAGTGAGCTGTCTTTACTCTTAATTCAATCAAGAAATATACTAGTAAAAATGTAAAACAATGCAAAGTAGAAATACAAACAGTAATTTTATGCAATTTGAAAATATACTGGAAAACAAATTTCCTAAAAGAGATGACACTAAGAACTAATATGCAATACTGACACAATTAAAAGAAGTGTATTACTGAAAAGATTGCACTGAATTTTTAATTTTAGCGACTGTCAGGAATAAACAATAAGTAAATTAAAATAGAGCACAAAATACTATGTAGAATAATTGCAGAAATTAGTCACTGGAGAACAATAAAGTAAAAAAAAAAAAAAAATATACAATGTATACAACGAAGAGGTGAACACTTACTGGCTGTTGAACACAGAAATCAAGGGATCACTTACAAGGTACCTTACATTCGTGGACTGCTTACAGAGTCAAATGTTATGTTTGCGGCTTTCACAGAGACCCACATAAGAGATCACTTGGACAATGAAATATGAATCCCGGGCTAAAACCTATACAGGTGTGACAGAGTGAACAGGCAAAAAGGGGGGGTTGGCCTGTATATCACAGAGTCACTTTTATGTTCAGAACTACTAAATGCCTCAAATGATGTAGTTGAAGTATTAGCAATGAAGGTCGAGAATCAAAACCTGGTCATCGTGGTTGTCTACAAGCCCCCGGATGCAACGTCCCAACAATTCCAGGAACATCTTCTGAAAATTGACCACTGTCTGGAAAATCTTCCAGCTCCTGCCCCCAACATTTTGCTACTGGGATATTTCAACCTCAGGCACCTAAAATAGAGGAACATTGCAAACAATGTGGTAGCAGAGATAACACCAGGAGGCAGCTCAGATGAAAATTCACACATGCATGAACTTTTAAATCTCTGCACCAAGTTCACCTTAAACCAGCAAATAGTAGAGCCCACAAGATTAGAGAATACGCTGGACCTCATCTTCACCAACAATGATGATCTGATACGAAATGTCATCACATCAAAAACAATATACTCAGATCACAACATAATAGAGGTCCAGACATGCATGCGGGGAGCCCCAGATCAACAAAATGTGATCAGCCGTGAGGGAGCTTTCTCCAAATTCAACTTCAATAACAAAAACATAAGGTGGGACCAAGTAAACCAAGTCCTAAATGATATAAACTGGGAAGATTGCCTAAGCATCACGGATCCCAACCTATGTCTAGAACAAATTAACTCTGTGGTACTTGAGGTTTGCTCAAGGCAAATTCCCTTAAGGAAAAGGAGGAGAAGATGCAAACTAGAAAGAGAGAGGCACTCCCTATACAGGCGAAGGCAAAGAATAACGGAGCGGCTACAGGAGGCCAATATCTCTGAAATACGTAGGGAGACACTAGTCAGAGAAATAGCAAACCGAATTAAAACTAAAGGAATCTTACAGGAATCAAGAGACACGAGAAGAACTAAAAGCCATAAATGAAATTGAAAGAAACCCTAAGTATTTCTTTTCCTATGCAAAATCAAAGTCGAGAACAACAACCAGTATTGGGCCCCTACTTAAACGGGATGGGTCCTACACAGATGACAGCAAGGAAATGAGTGAGTTACTTAAATCCCAGTATGACTCAGTCTTTAGCGAGCCACTAACCAGACTGAAAATCGAAAACCTAAATGATTTTTTTATGAGAGTGCCACAGAACTTGACAGACGCATGCCTTTCTGACATCACCACGACGCCAAATGACTTCGAAAAGGCAATAAATGACATGCCCATGCACTCCGCTCCAGGCCCAGACTCATGGAACTCCGTGTTCATCAAGAACTGCAAGAAGCCCCTATCACATGCTTTTAACATCCTATGGAGAGGGAGCTTGGACACTGGGATCGTCCCGCAGCTACTAAAAACAACAGACATAGCCCCGCTCCACAAAGGGGGCAGTAAAGCAATAGCAAAGACCTACAGACCAATTGCGCTAACGTCCCATATCATAAAAATCTTTGAAAGGGTTCTAAGAAGCAAGATCGCCACCCATCTTGATACCCATCAATTGCACAACCCAGGACAGCATGGGTTTAGAGCAGGCCGCTCCTGTCTGTCCCAACTACTGGACCACTACGACAAGGTCCTGGATGCTCTAGAAGATAAACAGAATGCAGATGTTATATACACAGATTTTGCAAAAGCCTTTGACAAGTGTGACCATGGTGTAATAGCAAACAAAATGCGTGATAAAGGAATAACAGGAAAAGTTGGTAGATGGATCTATAATTTCCTAACATGTAGAACACAAAGAGTAGTAGTCAACAGAGTAAAGTCTGAGGCAGCTACTGTGAAAAGCTCTGTTCCACAAGGCACAGTACTTGCTCCCATCCTATTCCTCATCCTCATATCAGACATTGACAGGGATATAAGCCACAGTGCTGTGTCTTCCTTTGCAGATGACACCCGAATCTGTATGACAGTGTCCACCGTTGAAGACACTGCAAGACTCCAAGCAGACATAAACCAAATCTTTAAATGGGCTGCAGAAAACAATATGAAGTTCAATGATGAGAAATTTAAATTACTCAGATACGGAAAACGTGAAGAAATTAAAATCTCATCGGAGTACAAAACTAATTCCAACCACACAATAGAGCGAAAAACTAATGTCAAAGACCTGGGAGTGATCATGTCAGAGGATCTCACCTTCAAGGACCATAACAAAGTAGCAATTGCATCTGCTCGAAAAATGACAGGATGGATAATGAGAACCTTCAAAACCAGGGATGCCAAGCCCATGTTGACACTTTACAGATCGCTTGTTCTATCTAGGCAGGAATATTGCTGCACACTAACTGCACCTTTCAAGGCGGGTGAAATTGCTGACCTTGAAAATGTGCAGAGAACCTTCACCGCACGCATAAGTGCGATAAACCACCTCAACTACTGGGAACGCTTGAAGTTCCTAAACCTGTACTCTCTAGAACGCAGGCGGGAGAGATACATTATTATATACACATGGAAAATTCTCGAGGGCTTAGTACCAAACTTGCACACAAAAATCACTCCCTACGAAAGCAAAAGACTCGACAGACGATGTAACATCCCCCCAATGAAGAGCAGGGATGGCACTAGCACGTTGAGGGACAACACAATAAGTGTCAGGGGCCCAAGATTGTTCAACTGCCTCCCAGCATACATCAGGGGGATTACCAATAAACCCCTGGCTGTCTTCAAGCAGGCACTGGACAGGCACCTCAAGTCGGTACCTGATCAGCCGGGCTGTGGTTCGTACATTGGACTGCGTGCGGCCAGCAGTAACAGCCTGGTTGATCAGGCTCTGGTCCAACAGGAGGCCTGGTCACAGACCGGGCCGCGGGGGCGTTGACCCCTGGAATTCTCTCCAGGTAGACTCCAGGTAGACAGTGGGCGCCGGTGACGAGCGGTGTACCGCAGGGGTCAGCCCTAGGACCAGTGCTATTCTTGGTATATGTGAATGACATGACGGACGGGATAGACTCAGAAGTGTCTCTGTTCGCAGATGATGTGAAATTAATGAGGAAAATTACATCGGATGAAGACCAAGCAGGACTTCAAAGAGATCTGGACAAGCTTGACATCTGGTCTAGCAACTGGCTTCTCGAATTTAACCCCACCAAATGCAAAGTCATGAGGATCGGAGAAGGGCAAAGAAGACCGCTGACAGAGTACAGGCTAGGTGGACAAAGGCTACAAACCTCATCAATGGAGAAAGATTTTGGGGTGAGTATAACGCCAAGGACGTCTCCAGAAACACACATCAACCAGATAACCGCGGCAGCATATGGGCGACTGGCAAACCTAAGATTAGCGTTCCGTTACCTTAACAAGGAATCGTTCAAGACACTGTACACCGTGTACGTCAGGCCCATACTAGAGTATGCAGCACCAGTCTGGAACCCACACCTGGTCGCAAAGGTTTGCGACAAGGTTAGTTCCACAACTCAGGGGAATGCCATATGAAGAAAGGTTGAGGGAAAGAGGACTAACAACACTGGAGGACAGAAGGGTTAGAGGAGACATGATAACGACATACAAAATACTGCAGGGAATCGACAAGGTAGATAGTGACAGGATGTTCCAGAGAGGGAATACAGAAACAAGGGGACACAACTGGAAGCTGAAGACTCAGATGAGTCAAAGGGATGTTATGAAGCATTTCGTCAGCCATAGAGTAGTTAGGAAGTGGAATAGTCTAGCGAACGATATAGTGGAGGCGGGAACCATACATAGTTTTAAGACAAGGTATGATAAAGCTCATGGAGCAGGGAGAGCAGAGACCCAGTAGCGGACAGCAAAGAGGCGGGGCCAGGAGCTGAGTCTCGACCCCTGCAACCACAATTAGGTGAGTACTGTTATTCGACCTTTGTATGTTAGAAGTGATCAAGGTCCCAGTACCGAAACATTTTCTAATAAATGTGTCTTAGCATTTGCTGACGTGTGTTATACCGCTTTGTCAGTATCAGCTACAAAGGTTTATGTCACTTTGTTGTTTACACTCTCTATAAACGACATAGCCAAAAAATTGCGACATAAGCAAGATTGCCGATAACACTTAAATAGACTGTGCAGTGACGTCTGCTGAGGACACTAAAAAGTCAGTACCTGACCAGCCAGGCTGTGGTTTATACGTCAGTTTACGTGGGTCCAGCAGTAACAGCGTGGTTGATCCGGCCCTGATCCACCGCAAGGCCTGGTCATGGTCCGGGCCTCGGGGGTGTTCATCCCTGGAACACCCTCCAGGTATACTCCAGATAAGGCGAAAAGACATAAATTCGAACTAGCAGAGATCTAAAGCCAAGACAGTAATGCATAAGTGTTCGCAATAAAGCTAATAGAATTTTTAGATTCATATCAAGAAGAATAAGTAACAGAAGCCATTAAGTTTTACTCCATCTATGAATATCTTTAGTAAGGCTTCATTAAGACTGTATAGATCAGTTCTGGTCTCCATATTATAGAATGAGCATCAAAGCGCTGGGAAACGTACAAGCACAAGCTAAAGATACTGAATTTGCTTTCTCTACAATGTCGTAGAATTAGGGGCAATATAACTGAAGTATACAAATAGAAAACAGGAACATGTAACCAAGACATGACTAACAGCAGTGGATTTATATTAGACAGAACTTATATAAGAAAGCACTGGTTGTGGATGAGTGGCAGATTTAGATTTTGCCAGCGAAGTGGCTAGTTTATTGTGCACCCCATATTCATCCTGTGGACGGTAGCGCAAGAGCATATGGATACACAAAAGGCCTAGGCCCAAAAAAGGGTTAACAATTGTACATTTGGATTTATATCTACAGTTCACTTATCTGTTACAAGCAAATTTAGGAAATTTGCTTAGTATAACTGGTATCTTATTTTCATTAATAAGATATCTTGACATGTCACATAGGTTATTATATTGTCTATCTCTATATTCCTCAATAAGTGGACAATTAAGCACATAGTGTTCAAGGCAGTGACCATATGCCTGATCACATAATTTGCATTTAGTTTGATCATCATCTGTGTATCTCCCAAACTGCCAGAAGTACTTGTAGCCAAGCCTAAGCCTGGCCACTACAACATCAGTCAGTCTGTTCACATTGCAAGTTCCTCCATAAACATACTTATCTATGTTCATGTTATCATAGTGTATTATAGATCTACTCAGGCTTCTAACTGCATTCCTATAGCAATCATTTTCATTATTTATTTCTCTCCTAATATTATTCCTAATGCTAGACACAGATATACCAAAGCTATATTCTACATTCTCCTTCTGGGTACTCTTCTTGGCTAACATATCAACTTTATCATGAAGGAGTAATCCAATGTGTGATGGGATCCATAGCAATTGTACATTATTATTATTATTATAATCAAATAGAAGCGCTAAACCACAGGGGTTATACAACGCTGCAGCAATTGTACATTAATTCCTTTGTCCCGGATTTTTGAGTATCTATACCTGGCTTCTCCAATGAGCATGCTGTTAGAGTCATTAAATGAGTCAAGTGGCACAAAGTCCCAAGACAATCAAATGTCACAGCCCGTATTGTGTGTGTCTAAATATTGGGAGTATCTTTAACGGTGTCCCGTGGCCTGGTGGCAAAAGCTCTCGCTTCGCACGGTGAGGGTCCGGGTTCGATTCCCGGTGAAGGGATGGAAACATTGGGCGTGTTTCCTTACACCGGTTGTCCATGTTCACCCATCAGTTTTCAAGCCTGCTTGAATGTGCTAGCTAAACCCGTGTCAACCACTTGGAGATTTGTTTGTAGCAGGCAAATCGGCACACAGGAGACACATTCTTAAGAAGCATGAGGGAGAAATCGTAGAATGCTGGCAGGGTACTTATATTATTATTATTATTATTATTATTATTATTATTATTATTATTATTATTATTATTATTATTATTATTATTATTATTATTATTATTATTATTATTATTATTATTATTATTAAATAAAGGCGAATGGCTGTGTTCCAAATCAAGGAAGGAGGGAAGGAGGCAGTTAAGTGTTTCACTAGGTAGACCACTAGTCACGGCGTAAGGGACATTCACCTCACCAGACACAAGCAATATGGGTGTAAGTGGCATGCGAGTCATATTGCTAAACATAACGAGGGCAAGTTCCTGGGCCTTCACCTTGACAGCAACCTAAAATTCAACACCCATATCCAACACATAACAAAGAAAGTGTCCAAAACTGTGGGGATCCTCTCTAAGATACGGTATTATGTACCACAATCAGCCCTACTCACACTATACTACTCACTCATCTATCCCTACCTCACATATGCCATTTGTGCATGGGGATCAACAGCAATTACCCACCTAAAGCCAATAATAACCCAACAAAAAGCCGCAGTAAGAATTATCACGCAATCCAACGCTAGGCAGCACACCCCCCCACTCTTCAAAGACCTAAACCTACTCACTGTTCAGAACATTCATACTTACTACTCTGCTATCTACATTTATAGAACCATTAATTCCAACTTTAACCCTGAGCTAAAACACTTTCTTGACAGTTGTGACAGGACCCATAGACATAATACCAGACATAAACATCTCTGACATTCCCCGTGTCCGACTAAATATATACAAAAATTCAATGCGCATAAAAGGGCCTAAAATCTGGAACTCCCTGTCTGAAAACTCTAGAACTGCAGACACAACCTCCATTTTCAAAAGCACCGTTAAAAAACATCTTATCTCACTTACGCACCTAACCGGTAGCTAACCACATAAAAACTACTTTATCTTGCACATATCCACAGCAAAAGACACTTACTGATATCTGTGATTCCCCTTAATTTGCACAGGACTAACCAAAATTCTAATACAACTATTGCTTCATAATTCTTAAGCTAGTCATAAGTTTGCCTAAGACACTCCAATATAGAAACTATATTTTGCCAATACATCACCTTTATCATTAATATATAAGCTAATTGCTAACTTCTTATACTAATTGTTAAATTCTTAAATGTTTAAATTCTAGTACCTCAATTTTGTAAACCTAGTTAATCACTACAATTTACCTAACCTTACTATCTGTGTAATCATTGTGTTAATCACTACAATTTACCTAACCTTACTATCAGTATAATCATTGTGTCGCTATTGAGTAAGACCTATCATAAGACTGCCTGAAAAGCCTAGGCATACCTAGGCATATTATTGGCCATCTTGTAATATCTACTTCATAAAATGTATAATTATAAGTACACCCCACCTTGTATATTACTTGAAATAAAGAATTTGAATTTGAATAGTGTCAATCTCAAGGTCACCCATCAGGCCAGGCTTCTGTTCCTCGTATATTGCTCAGCCTACGTTGGTACTGATGTTCGCTTAGTTACTCCAAACCTACAGCACTAAACCCTTCTAGCTCACCTGCCTTGGAATGACACGCGAATTTTCACTCTGTGCACATATAAATCAGCACAAACTTACTATGTTTGTAGCTCTGTTTGATGTTTATATTAGTTTACGTTCTCGGGTTAAAGAAAGAAAACGTGTATCTCCTTATAATAGGAAAATGAATAATCACAAACTAATAATAATCTTTATTTTATTTCTACAAAGTACTACCTGATACAACTAATAGAAACCTAGTTGACATTATTGACATACTTTATAGAAAGCATCGGTAATACTATCCTTCCTGGTGGAATATTCAAACGGAAACGTTTTAATGTTCCCCCTGATCAATATGAGGACTTTGTTGCACATGTGACTGACTGGTATAATTCCTATGAGTGTTCCTCTGTTGAGACCTTCAGAACTACTTAGAGCCGCCTCAAAAACCTCCTGGAACTCTTAACCCAACCAACTTCCATAACAATCATACCTCCTATAATAACCATACTTATTACAATGATCTTAAACTTCGAACACTGAAACGTACTGCTCGCAGACTAGGCCTAGCCTATAGAAAACATCGTACCCCTGGAATGCTGAAACTCTTTCAAACTGCCCTTGCTGCTGCCAGAGAGCGTATGACAGAGCTGCGGCAAACTGACTGGGAAAAATTTGTCAATGGTCTCAATGCTCACACCCCACTTAGCCGAGCATGGAGGGACATAAATAGAATTAAGGGTAACAAAACTGGTCAGATTGCGCACCCTCATCCCTTACATAGGGCGAATGAGCTAGTCAGTGCTTGGGCTGTTACATCAAGCTATGAAAATCTTCCCAGTACCACACAGGCGAAATTAAATGACAAATATGATGCTAGGGCGAGACTTGTTTGTTTTATGCTCAGCAAGGAAGATGACTGTAACATTCCTTTCACTGACTTTGAACTTGATGCAGCACTAACTAAAGGCAACTCCACGTCGCCTGGTGAGGATGGTATTACCTACAATATACTAAGATTGCTGTGTCGAGTACCAGGCAATCCTTTACTCGAATTATACAACATGAGCTATGTAACTGGGGAGCTCCCTAAATCTTGGACCAACAGCCTCACCATTCCCATTCCTAAGCCCAATCAACAAAATTCATTTCGCCCAATATATCTTACTAGCTGCTTATGTAAAATATTTGAGAGGATGATTCTGAATCGTCTCATGTACAGAATCAAAAATTTTCTGTCCCCCCGATTGCATGGTTTCATGCATGGAAGGAGTGTGGACCATTGCATAGCCACCTTTATCACTCTACACACTGACAGCTCATACACTACCTTCCTTGACCTTAAATCTGCTTTTGATGTTGCCAGCCGACATGTAATCTGTTGTGATAAAAACACAGGCCTCATTTCTAGGCTTTATTGAACACAAAATCCATGGTACATGTCTGCAACAGAAGAAAATACATCTAATGACTGCTGCTGCAGGACAGGTGATGTAAGGTGCATATGTCCTCAGAAAAGCTATAGCTACTGGCGACATATTTAAGCTTACCATGTAATCTGCATCACGAATGTATTTGTGTAAGAGCGAGACCACACGCCATGCTGGGCCATCGCCGTACTGTTTGTTGTTATTGTTAGGGGCCCCTGAGGTGGTGCGTATTGTGTCCTGCTGCGGCTCTCCACAAGAGCGGTATCACTACAATCTCCCCTTCTAAAATATCAGAAACAGTAATCCTCCAAACGGTTAGGTGGGTGACGTGTACGTCCAGACCTTCGTAGCCCTTGAGCCTCTTCACCGGGTTCGGTATTTTCTAGCGGGGTTTGACTATCTACTGGAGCGGCATCCTCTATTTCAATAGGGGTAGCCTGAAAAGGCTTCCTGGAGAAACCGAAGCATCTTTCGCAACATCTATTGGTGTATCTTGAGATTCCGCACTAACATTGGTTTCAACTGGGGCTAAGTGTCTTGTAGATACAGTAGTCTCTTCACCATTTTGGTAGCGAATGTGGGCATAATGCGGATTAGCTTGTAGGAGCTCTACCTCTTCCACTAAAGGATCCGTCTTGTTCATCCTACGGTGACTCTTCAGGAGAATGGGTCCAGGGTGACATAACCAGGTGGGCATGGAGGCTCCCGTAGAGGAACGACGTGAATAGTTGAAGAGTCTCTCATGAGGGTAGCATTAGTAGCTGTGCACAGCAATGATCTAATAGAGTGAAGGGCATCAGGTAAGACAGTCTGCCAGTGTTGAACCGGTAGATTGCGAGATTTCAGTGTCATTGTAACTGACTTCCATATAGTACCATTGAACTGCTCCACTTGACCATTGCCTTGAGGGTTGTAACTTGTTGTTCTGCTGCAAGCAATCCCTTTGTTAGCCAAAAACTCATGAAGTTCATTACTCATGAACGAGGATCCCCTGTCTGAATGGATATAGGCCGGCATACCAAAAATAGCGAATAACTGGGAAAGACAACTGATGACAGTTGAAGCAGTCATATTTGCACAGGGGAACACAAAAGGAAACCAAGAATATTCATCTACTATGTTAAGGAAATACCTATTCTGGTTTATGCTTGATAGAGGTCCTTTTTTAGTTAGTTTGATATCTTTATTATGCACCCCATACCCATCCTGTGGGCGGTAGTCAAAAGATTACAGAGGTACATAATGGGTCCAGGGACTGGACCCCAAAGTTATGATAGCTGAGCAAGTTACAAAGGTAATGAACTAACAAGCTACAAAGGTAATGAACTCACAAGTTACAAAGGTAATGAAACATGTAAGTAAATTTACTTACTTACGTTTATGCATGGTTACAATCATGAACAAATTATAACGCAATGAACACTTCACTAGTCTACACCCAGTCACAACTGTAATGAGTTCTTGGTGCAAATTTTATTGTTGGGTCACACATACACACTACATATACACATACACACACACACATACACACACATATATACATACACACACACGCACACACAACAGGCCCAGCCTT
>WNWK01054956.1:0-11402 GCA_009830355.1 Cherax destructor
CCTCAGTCTTGGTATGGTTCATCCCACATAGGTAGGGGTTTTAAAAATTTAGTCTTGGTTAGGGGGTGGCAGTCCCTCCAGTTTGGGGGGGGTATCAGTCCTCATCTTGGTGGTTGGTACTTCATTTGGGAGGTGGTGGTCAGCCCCAGCTTTAGGTGGGCTCCCCATTTTAGGTGGTGGTCAGTTCAGTTTTTTTGGGGTTTGCCCCTCGTCTTGGTAGGTGGTGATAGCCCAGTCTTGGGGTGTGGGGCCTATTTTTTGGGTAGTCGCCCCCCAGTCTTTAGGGTTGTTAGTCTTGGTAGGTGGGGTAGTCCCTCAGTTTGGAAAGGGGGAAACAGTCCCTGTTTGGTATTATCAGCCCTAGTTTTGGTGGTGGTGGTAGTCCCCCTTAGGGGTGGTAGTCCTCAGTCTTTAGGGGGGGCCCCCCCACTTGGGGAAAAGTCCCTCACGGAGGGGGGTCGCCCCCGTTTGGTGGTTGGCGTCCTCACTTGAGGGGGTTCACCCTCCCAGTCTTGGTGGGTGGTGGCGCCCTCGCTTGGGGAGGTGGTGGCGCCCTTCAGTCGGGTTACCCGGGGTCAGTTTTGGGGGTTTCGGGTCTTCATTTGGTTTGGGGGGTTTTCCCGTGTTTGGTGGTGTGCCCCCACTGGGTGCTTCCCCTGGGCTTTCGAAGTGGTAGCGTCCGCGTCTTGGTAGGTTAGATTATTTGGGTAAGTGGGGAAGCCGAGTCTTGGTGGGTGGTTCAGCCTCGCTTGGGGTTGGGGTCCACCCCCCGGGTGGTTTTTCATTCAGTCTTCAAGTGGTAGTCAGTTTTTTGGTGGGGGTGGTAAATTTTTTTGGTAGGTGGTAGTCAGTCCCTTTTTTGGAGGTGGTGGCGCCCCAATCTTTTAGGTATTTTTTCATCCCTGCTTGGTGGTGGTGCGTCCCCAGTCTTGGTAGGTGGTGTCAGCCCCCCCATTTGGGGTGGTGGTCAGTCCCCAGTCGGGAGGTGGTGGTCAGTCCCCAGTCTTGGTGGGTGTCAGTCCTCATTCTTGGTATGGGGGTCACCTCATTTGGTAGGGGGTATACCTCAGTCTTGTGGGGGTTGTCAGCCCCTCATTTTGGGAGGTGTTTAGTCAGCCCCTCGTTTTGGGAGGGGTGGCGTCCTCATTCTTGGAGGTGGTGCGTCCCCATCTGGTGGGGGTGGTAGCCCCTCAGTCTTGTAGGGTTGTCCCTAAATTTTGGGTAGGTGGAGTCAGCCCCTCAGTCTTGGTGGGTGGTGTGTCCCTCAGTTTTGGTGGGGTGGCGTCCCCCTTGGTGGGGTGTCAGCCCCTCATCTTGGTGGTGGTGCGCCCCTCTTTGGGTGGGTGGTGCCCCTCAGTCTTGGTAGGTGGGGGCGCCCCTGCTTGGAAATTTGTGGTGTCCCTCAGTCTTGGTAGGTGTGTCAGTCCCTCTTTTGGGTAGGTGGTGTCAGTCCCCAGTTTTGGGAAAAGGTGGTGGTCAGTCCCTCAGTCTTGGTGGGTTTAGTCAGTCCTCGTCTTGGGGGGGCAGTCCCTCAGTTTGGTAGGTGGTGGTCAGTCCCCCCCGTCTTGGGGGGGCAGCCCTCGTTTGGTGGTGGTGTCAGCCCCTCAGTTTTGGAGGTGGTGGTCAGTCCTGTCTTGGTAGGTGGTGGTCAGCCCCCTCAGTTTGGGTAGGTGTGGTCAGTCCCTCAGTTTGGTGGGGGGGCACCCTCAGTCTTGGAGGTGGTGTCAGCCCTTTCAGTCTTGGTAGGTGGTGTCAGTCCTTCAGTCTTGGTAGGTGGTGAGTCCTCAGTCTTGGTGGTGGTAGCCAGCCCTTCAGTCTTGGTGGGGGTTTCAGCCCCCTGTTTGGTAGGTGGTAGCTTTCCTCAGTCTTGGAGGGGGTGGTCAGCCCCTCAGTTTGGTGGGTGGTGGGTCAGTCCCTCTTGGGGGGGTATGTCCCCTTTGGTAGGGGGGCAGCCCTTAGTTTTGGGTAGGTGGTGGTCAGTCCTCAGTTTGGAGGGGGTGGCGCCCCTCAGTCTTGGTGGGGGGTTGTCCTTCAGTCTTGGTAGGTGGACAGTCCCCCCTTTTTGGTAGGTGGTGTCAGCCCCTCATCTTGGTAGGTGGTGTCAGTCCTCTTTTTGGGGGGGGTGGGGGTCAGTCCTCATTTTGGGTAGGTGGTAGTCAGCCCCTTCCAGTCTTTTTAGGGGGTAGCCAAATTTCCCCGCTTGGGGGCCCCTCGTTTTGGTTGTAGCACCTAACAGGTAACCCAAGGGGAAGAGACCCACCACAACCTATGAACTGGAGTCCCAACAGTGGGTCCCATAATGTCTTTAGAAAAAAGTCCACCACAGTGTATTCTTTTGAAACTGGTAATACACCCTTGCAAACAGAGGAAAGTACTGCATCTCCCCAAAGACAAAAACCTTCCCTCTCTTCATGTTGGTGCAAGGTCACTGTGGACTTACTTAAAGACCATCCGGTTTAACTAGCTGGATTTCCTGGTGCACTTTGGGGTAAAACAAAAAGGTTCAACGATATAGTATCTACCTGAGAGGCCTGAAGCAGCCTGGGACCTAACATCTCTGCATTATTGCTTTAAATGACCCTTTTTTTTAAATAATACAATAAAAAGCTTTAAAAGGGTTTCCCTCCCCCTTTGAATAGGTGGGACCCTTGTCCCTGGGGAAAATGTTTTTTTTTACCTGTTCCCCCTTTTCCTAAGACTTAACTTCCCTTATTGGGGTTTAAAAAATTAGGCTTCAACCCCCGGGAACCGGGGTTGTTTGTGTAGGTTTGAAAAATCTTGGGGGTTGTGAAACTAGAAAAAAATTTTGGGTTAAACTTTTCAAATTTCTTACTTTCTAGTTTGGAGAAAAATTATTAATGTTTTGACGATAATTTTCAATTTTGGGTGGGGAAAAACCCATCACCGAGCTAAAAAAAAAATTAAATCCTTTCTTCAAGATATGCTTTGGGGGAGAAATACACTTTCCCATCCTCTAGTAAAAATTGGCTTTTTTTTTTTTTTTAAACATCAGCCATTAAACAACATTTGGCCCCCCGAACTGGGCACAATGAATTTTAAAATTCTGTATACAGTGGACCCCAGTATCGTAAGGCTCTATTTCGAAAATCGTGTTTTTAAACTTTTTTTGATTTCGTGATGAAAAACCCTCGTGTTTCGTAAGATTGACCTGTCCTCCTGCTCCCGCGCCTGGGACGCCCCCAGGGGGTTTCCATTAGAGAACATTACCCAGCGTGCTCTTTAAACATTCACAAAACATTTTGGGGTCTTTTTTTGGGTTTTTTAGTGATTGTCACTTTAAATAAGTCACCATGAGTCCAAAAAAAGCTTTAGTGGCACCCCCGGTAAAGAAAGTGGGAAAAATGAACTGAAGAAAAGATTAAGAAAAATAAAGGGGGGGCCCAGGGCTTCCCGGGTTCAAGAAAACCCCCCTACCATCATCCCAAAAAAAAAGATAAGGGGCAATGTTGCAAAAGGGGTTATATGTTGAAAAAAAGTGAAAAAAAAAGGGTGAAATTTTGGGGTGGGGTCTTGAAAAAAGATAGCGGGATAGTATTTCCCCGGGATAAGAAAAGGAAAAATTGCCCAAAACTTGTCAAGAAAAGCCTGGAAATAGTAGGCGGTGGGTTTTTAAACCAGCAAACGGGTTTAAGGTTTAAGAAAGTAGTATAACAGTGTTTTGGGGGCAGGGGGACCGCTCAAGCTGGTTTTGAGGAATTTTGGGGGGAGGTTTCAATTCCCCCCCAACAAAGGGTTTTAAGTGAAAACAGGCTTTTTTTGGGAAAAAAACCAAAAAGGCCTTCATTACTGGAGGAAAAAAAAGGGGCCCCCGGCACAACCTTTGATTTCCAAGCCAGTTGGATTTTAAAAAAACCTTTACTGGTGATCCAAAAAAACCCCGACCCCAAAAACACAGTGGCAAAAATTTGTGTGGCATTGGGAAAGTAACCCAAGGCATGGTCCCGGGAAAATTTTAAGGAAGGGGGCGGGGTTTTTGGCCCCCCCGGGAAGAAATACCTCCTTAAAAAAAATTTGGGTCAAGTGCCCCCTGGATGGGAAAAGCCCCTCATCCTCACAACTTGCAAAGTTGTTGCCTGACAACAAATTTCATGGTGAAGTTCTTTTTCCCCCCTCTCCACCCATGGCCCGCAGGTTTCAAACTTCAAAAACTGCAAAAACGTGTTTAAATGCTTTTTAAATTACCCCAGACACAATTACAATAAGGGTTTTGGGAAAAATCCTTAATTCGTGTTTTGGTTATAGGAAAAAGGGGGGGGTATTGGACGAACTCTGGGGACCACTGTGGGGTTTGGAAAAAGGGGTTTTGGGGGATTTTGCCCCGACCCGGCCGGGGAAGATAGGGATTGGGGGGAAAAGCCTGGGGGTTGGGGGGGGGGGGGTGGGAAAGTTGGTGGAGGGCCGGATGGGGTAAAACTGAAGATGAAGGTTATCTGGGAAAAAAAGACCCGCTGGGGTTTTTGTTTCCCGGGGGGGGAGAGGGGAGGTGCCCTCTTCAGTGTTTAAAGGGGATGTTAAAAATGGAATGAGGAAATTTTTTGGAAAGACACCACCCCGGCAAGCTGAAATAGCCTTCTGTAAAAACCCGTGGGGTGTTGTATTCGGAAATGTTAAATGCCAGAAACAGAGGCTTTGGGCAGTTTTTACCAGGCAGGGCTAGGGCCCGTGGTCCCAGTGGCATTAAAAGAAGGGAAATAACCCCGAGGGGACTTTTACCAAGTCCTTTGGGGGGATTCCCCCTTTCCCAAACCCCAACTCCTGCCCCTGTCATCATCCCTACCTTCCAGATGCCTGCAACTCTTCAATAAAGGTAAATGTATTTTATATATATAGTTTTTATTATTTAGTATGTCAATATTTTTGGCTGGAACGGATTAATTGTATTTACATTATTTCTTATGGAAAAAAAAAGGGTTTTGAATTTCGTAAAATTTCGTGTTAAGTAATAGCTCCTGGAACAGATTAATTACGATAATCGAGGGACCACTGACAGTGGACCCCCCGTTTTCGTAATGCTCCAAACTCGAACAATTATTTAAGTGTATTTTTGTAAGTGTATATTTGGGGTCTAAAAAGGGTAGTCTATTTACATTATTCCTTATGGAACAAATTCGTTTGTAACGGCACTTGAACAGCATTCTGGAACGAATAAATCACGAACACGGGGTCCACTGTATACACCTACCATCCGACTTACCTGCTCGACATCGACCACTCGACTTACAACCATGTTTTGTATGCATATTTTCTGGGAAATAAAGAACTGTTTGTGCTGTACACAGTGTTTCTCTAAACCATACAGTATAAAATACAGTACTAACAGCATAAAAAGTAAAGTAAAAATGAAATACCAAAATAAAACAATAAAATAAAATCATTACATAATGTGATGCTGATATTCTGTAGTAAGGTTCAACTTACGTATTTTGACTTCGACCCGGGTTTGTCAGAACCAAGCTCGGTCGTAAGTCGGATGGTACCTGTATTTATTTATTTTATTTTTTTCAAACAAGTCGGGGGTCTCCCACCGAGGCAGGGTGACCCAAAAAGAAAGAAAATTCCCAAAAGAAAATACTTTCATCATCATTCAACACTTTCACCTCAGTCATACATAATCACTGTCTTTGCAGAGGCGCTCAGATACGACAGTTTAGAATAGTCCTTCAAACTGTCAATATCCCAGACCCCTCCTTTAAAGTGCAGGCATAGTACAGTGGTCCCTCGGTTTTCGTGCATCTCCAAACTCGAACATTTATGTAAGTGTATTTTCGTAAGTGCTGTTGCAAGTGTATTTTTGGGGGTCTAAAATAGACTAACCTACGTGACATTATTTCTTAAGGAAGTAAATTCGTTCGGTAATGGCACTTGAGCAGCATTCTGGAACGAATTTTCGGCGAAAACCGAGGGACCACTGTACTTCCCATTTCCAGGACTCAAGTTCGGCTAAATCTATAATCGGTTTCCTGAATCCCTTCACTAAATATTACCCTGCTCACACTCCAACAGCTGTCAGGTCCCAAAACCATTCGTCTCCATTCACTCCTATCTAACACGCTCACACACGCTTGCTGGAAGTCCAAGCCTCTCGCCCATAAAACCTCCTTTACCCCTCCCTCCAACCTTTTCAGGACGACCCCTACCCCTCCTTCCTTCCCCTACAGATTTATATGCTCTCCAAGTCATTCTACTTTGATCCATTCTCTCTAAATGACCAAACCTCCTCAACAACCCCTCTTCAGCCCTCTGACTAATACTTTTAGTAACTCCACACCTCCTCCTAATTTCCACACTCCGAATTCTCTGCATAATATTTACACCACACATTGCTCTTATATAATATTTTATTATCATATAATTTTATATTGGAATTACTTTCATTTTAGCTATTAATGAAAACATCTCCAATATGAAATATTTATTATTTTTTTTTATAAACAGCCTTCCCCCACAGGTGGCGAAAACTTCATCATCATTACCACACTGTCTCCAGACTTTAACAATATCAACATTGACACCAACCCATTTACCCCATTAGAACTAAGTCGCCTCCTCCTGAACACCATAAATGTTACTTTGCCACCCAAGACGTCAGTTTAAACATTGAACTCCGTCCGTCAAGTTTGAGGAGTAAGCCTCAGAATAATTAAATATACATTCCTCCAACTTCAGGGGACACTAGCGCCTGCCTCCAAAGATTTAAACTTTAATGACTCGGGAAACCCATATCTCTACTGCCAAACCACCCAAACAACCCTCCTCAGCTTGGACTCCGTTTTTGGTGAGTTACCCCACCTCCAAACTTCATGGTTTTAACAAATACATGGTACCCGGTTTACATATTTTTCGTTCCAGAATGCTGTTCAAGTGCCATTACCAAACGAATTTATCCCCATAAGGAATAATGTAAAATAGACTAGTCCTTTTAGACCCCCAAAATACACTTACAAAAGCATTTAAAAAATAAACTTACATAAAAGGTTGAGTTTGGGGACCATCGTAAACCGGGGTACCACTGTACTTTCATTATCACTCACTCCATCACTGTCTTGCCAGAGGCATGCTCATACTTCAGTTCAAAAACTGCAACATATCTCCACCCCTCCTTCATAATTACCTACCACACTAGAGTGGCACCATACCTAGAATATACCTGGAGAAGGTTCCTAGGGTCAATGCCCCCATGGCCCAGTCTGTGACCAGGCTTCCTGATGGATCAGGGTCTGATTAACCAGTCTGTTACTGCTGGCCACATGCAGACAACATACGATCAGCCAGTGGTCTATTGGTAATCCCCCTTTATGTGTGCTGGGAGGCAATTTAACAGTCTTGGGCACCTGACACTTATTGTGTTGTCTCTTAGTGCCCCTGTTTTTTATTGAGGTGGATGTTGCATCTCCTGCCAAGTCTTTTGCTTTTATAGGGAGTGATTTTCATGTGCAAATTTGCCACTAGCATGCTGTCAAAGGAACAAAAAGGCACAAAAATGTGAATGGCACAATACACAAATGACTCTCAAGTAGGAGAATTAAATTAAAATTAAATTAATTAAAATTAAAATCTTTATTTCTTTGCAAAGCTTACAATGTGTGGTTTACATGTTACAAAATACAGTGGTACCCCGACTTACGATATTTTTTTAATCCAGAATGCTGTTCAAGTGCCATTACCAAACGAATTTATCTCCATAAGAAATGATGTAAAATAGACTAGTCCTTTTAGACCCCAAATTACACTTACAAAAGCATTTAAAATAAACTTACATAAAGGTGAGTTTGGGACCATGTATCGGGTCCACTGTATTAAGACAGTGGACCCACCTACGAGCAAATTCATTCAGAAGCCTGCTCAAGTGCCATTACCGAACGAATTTATTTCCTTAAGAAATAATGTCACGTAGGTTAGTCTATTTCAGACCCCCAAAAATACACTTTCACAAGCACTTACAATATTATACTTACATAATTGTACGATTTCCCGAGTGCTCATTAGGCGGGGGTCCACTGTACAAAGAGAGCCACTGGCAGTGGATCTTAGAATGCTGTTAGTAAGCCATGGGCAACTTTGTCTTTTATTAGTGATCTGTTTAGTTTTTATGGGACAATGTTATATGGTGGGAAACTACCAGTGAATTAAGTAAAAAAGGAAGATTTATTGTCTTTTATATCCCACTCTTCGAGGTTAAGTAATTACAGCCTCTCCTCACTTAATGACGTTGTTCGGTTCTTAAGAGTAGGTCAGTAAGCGAATTGGTCGTTAAGCAAGGAGCATACTATACTGGTAGTGGGTTTGTGTCAGCTATCTTTAGATATTTTTTAAAGCAACCTTTGCACCATTTATAACATTTCTGGTATATTTTTAAATGTTTAAACAGTAGTATATTGTAATAAACAATAGAGGAAATCGGCTCTTATATAAATTGTTTAGGTTTGCATACTGGTTTGTGAGTGGTCGGTAAACGAGTACGTCGATAAGTGAGGAGAAGCTCTTCAGTGGACCCTCGTTTTTTGTAATTAATCCGTTCCAGAGAGTGTAACTAATGGCGAAATTGACGATTTGCGAATCCATTTTCCCCATAAGAAATAATGTAAATCCAATTAATTCATTCCAGACACCCAAAAGTATTAAAACAAAAAAATTTTTGACATGAAATATAGATGTACATACACAGAAAACAATGGGACATGAAGAATAAAACAATACAGCCTCTCCTCACTTAACGACGGAGATAGGGGCCTAAGACCCCGTCGGTAAATGATTTCGTCGCTAATCGAGGAATGACCCCTTACTGACACTTCAAAAGTGTCACCACCCCTCCCTCTCCTCACCTTCTCCCACTCTCTTATAGCCCCCAGCCCCACACCCTCCGATACCTCCCCATATACGTATGTCAGTTTTTATAAATTTGGGAGTCTTTATCATATCTGTCTATCTGTCTGCCTGACTGAATGACTTACTGACTTGACTGAATGATGCTTGACTGACATGAATGACTTGACTGAATGAATGACTTGACTGAATGAATGACTTGACTGAATAAAACTTGACTGAATGAATGACTTGACTGAATGAATGACTTGACTGAATGACTTACTGACTTACTGAAAAAGAGTGTATATTTCTGTAATGGTCGAGGTCACTTTTTTTATGGTGTTGTGACAAGTACTCACCTATTTGTGGTTGCAGGGGTCGAGTCAGAGAACTGATGACAGCACTGCTGCAGGGAACCCTCGCTTGTGTCATGTTTATTATCATGAAATATGTATGACATTTAAAGTGCCCCAGAGTGATTATTATTATTTATTATTATTATTATTATTATTATTATTATTACCATCTTGAAGACTTTAAAAGCTAGTGTACTGAGTGGCTGTAAGAAGGAGATTGAGATGCTTGATGCAGACACACTGCGTGCCATTACACATATATGGCATACAATTTTTTTTTAATTCTTCGGAGAGCCCGTCGTAACTCCGAGTTGTCGGTAACGAGTACGTTGGTAAGTGAGGAGAGGCTGTAATAACATGACACTTACCTTTATTGAAGATTCTTCTTAGTGTATGGAAGACAGGAGGAGGGAAGAGGATGTAGAAATTACTGTTTGGAAGGGAATCCCTTTCCATGAAGTCTTCAGGTACCAAGTCCTTTTCTGGGGTTACTTCCCTCCTTTGTTTTTTAATGCCACTTGGACCAGCTTGAGAGTCACTGCACACCTGTGGCACTAAATATCTGTCCAGAGAGCTCTGTTTCTGGTGTCTCTTTAAAATTTCCCTAAAATGGGACACAAGATTGTCATTGAACATGTCGCAGACACGGCCTGTAACAGCTTTGACAGGGTGATGTTCCTCCATAAATGATTGCACCTCACTCCACTTTGCACAAATGTCCTTAATCTTTGAAGAAGGCACCTTCTTCCATCTCTCTTCCTCCTCCTCTGAAGCAATTTCCTGAGCTGTGGTCTGTTGCTGTTGCAGATGAAGGTCTTGCAGCAATTCAGTAGTTAGCTCTTCATTGTGGTCCTCCACCAACTCTTCCACATCCTCGCCACTCAAATCCAACCCCATGAAATTCCCCAATGCCACAATACTTTCCACAACTGGCATCGGCTCCTCAGGGTCAGCCCCAAACCATTCAAAATCCCTCTCTTGGACACAATCTGGCCACAATTTTATCCAAGCAGAGTTCAAAGTCCTGGAAGTCACTCCTCCCAAGTCTTACCTATAAGGTTTATGCAGTGGAGGATTTTGAAGTGATCTTTCCAATACTACGAAGTACACCATGGCAAACACAATACTTTCACCAAAATCACGTCTACACCAGTGGAAAGAAACAACTGTGGCTGAGATGTATCTTTTCTTTGCCACAATAATGCTTATGCCACATGTGTATAAGCACAATGTCAAATCATATTGGTCAACAGACCGCCTGATTTCAACCCCAGGTTTCAGTGATATACCAGTGAATCGATTTCTGCTACTATTACGTATGCTACACTTATCAGACAAAACAAGGCCTGCCAGAAACGACAGGTTATATAAGATTTGCTGCTTCTTATGAGGAAACCCAAGAAGCAGCAAAGAAAAGTCCTCTTCAAGATCCCCACCTATGCTGCTATTATGAAACTGCAGGCTACCACATCAAAAATTCTCCAAGCTTCTACTCAACCTACCACTACCAACATCGCACCTGACTGTACCCAACTACAATCTACTATTGTATGGTTTATGCTCATATGCATAATGTTGCTGTTCCTGGGACTTTCAACACTTCCATTAATGAACTCTTCAAGGTTAAACAACATGCCAGAGTTCAAATTCCCAGCTTCTCACCATCATCTCTCATTCTCAACACCAACAAGCATCCTGCCATCGTTTCTCTACCTGAAATTCACTCCCAAGCTGATGCTCCTCCACCACCACCAACACCAACTTCAAGTGACGTTGCAAATATTCCTTCCACCAATGAGGAACCATCCTTGCAGAGACCCACCAATCAGCATCGCCCTTGGCTTCTGAACCCTCCACTCATTTGGACCACTCACATCTCTCTCTCCTGCTGCTCCTCCACCACCTGCCAAAAGAGCAAAAACTACTTCACCCGAAGCCTACAAGCCAACATATGTTATTATCGCTGACGTCTCCTTCTTTACTGCAGACCAAGAGGGAAATGACCTGTCTTTAACTGCAATTTACAACCGTCTTAACTCCGGGAGGATCAAGTTCACCATTGACAAAGGAAATCCTTGACGCTTCAACACGTGATAAAAATACTTCTGACAGCATGTGAAACTCCAGAACGTAGGCTCATAGGATTTTTATCATTGTCTTGCTGCATTTTTCATTTGAAAAACTCCCAATGGATCGATAACCGACGACGAAAAGCCTTCC
>WNWK01054957.1:0-11402 GCA_009830355.1 Cherax destructor
TTAAGAATATTGGTTAGTGTATGTGTGGTGTTAGTAGGAGGTTCTAGAGGTACATATCTTGTGTTTGACATATTATATATTGTGTATGGTTTAATCAGCTTAACATTGAATAATTGATTGTCGCCTATTTATTTGTTAAGATGTATTTTTGACATATGTAAAATTGTCCATAATGTTTTTAAATAAAATAAAAAAAAAAAAAACAGGGTTTTACATTTTATCTGTATGATGTTAGTTTTTAAGTGGTTATGTTCAGAAACCACAAGTGGAGTGGTCTCAGATACGAATTTTCTTTGTATCATTGTCACTATATAATGTTAATGTTTTGTATAGTGTTGCAAAGTTTGTTGTTAATGTACCTGTATGTGTTTTATAAATAAAATATAAAAAAAAAAAAAAAAATGGTTGATTTTGTGTGTGAATCATGGAGGGTAAGGGAGGTTGGGGCACGAGAACGCATTAGGGCAATAGCTGCGACTATGCTTAGGACTAGAAATAGGAATAGGTGGGTGTATGGGAGACGATATGAAGAATTGTTCTCTAGGGAGTATAGAGATATGACTTTGCAGGTGTTATTGGGGGGTGAGGGGATGCAGGAAATGGCTAGACACCTGGAGAGGCGGGGATTTCTTTATGTTTAAGTGTAATGTCAGAACATTCGCCACCCAGCTCTGATTGTGTGAGGGTGTGCGGTGCGCTGGCCTGACCCCTGGTGGATCTTGACAGCACTTTGGTTTTCACCAACATGGCGGCAGCTGGGAGGAGACGGTTGAACACAGTTTGTGTGGACCTGGTTACAGGAGTTATCAACCCTGCCACGGCCGGAACAGTATTGGCTACGATCCTACGAGATATTTATGGACTTGATACTATGGATTTGTATGGAGTGGCACTGAACGGGACGAATAGAGTGTTTGTGAAACTTCAAACGGCAGAGGTGTATGAAAGGCTGGTGGATAAGCATCAAGATAGAGTGTACACCGTGCACACAGGACTACAGGTACGCTTAAAGGACGTCTCAAGGACATACACTTGGGTTCGATTGAGGAATGTCCCGTTTGAGGCCAATGCGGTGGACATCAGTGCAGTTTCGGGCATACGGCGTTATCCATGCTGCTACTCCTGGCAAGTGGAGGAAGGACCGCTGATGGGGATCTTTGAGGGGTCTTTCGCATTGAAGATGACCTTGCGACATCCCATACCGTCTTACGTCGTATTGCCGGATTTCAGGACGCAGATATACGTCACCTACATGGGGCAACGCAGGACTTGTCATCTGTGCGGGGCATATGAGCATGTAGCGGCCGACTGCTTGAAGAGGTCGGGCCCAAGAATGAACGGGGGACATCGTGGAACGAACGTGACAGTGCAGAGAAATGTGCAGAGGGAAGAGGAACAGTCGGAGAAACAACCAAAGTTGTGGAGCGAGATAGTAGACGGTGCAGAGGTGGTGTGTCAGACGATATCACAGGAAACGGCGCCATCAGTGGTTGAAGGTGGCAACCAGGAGAGTGCTGTTGAGGAAGTGGCTTTGGAGCAGGTATTAAGGGACATTATGGACGAACCTCTACCTGTGTTAAGTGTAGAAGCCACTGGGGGTATGGAAGATACAATGGATATGGTGGAGGGCATAGTGGATGCCAGTATCAATGACCAAACATTAGTGTTGGAGACAGTGCAGGCGGAGGTACATCAGATTGATAGTGCAAGTGGTGTGGAAGTTGTGCAGGGGACCCGCAAGAGGTCTGGCACACTGTCTGATTGTGATGACGTGTTGATTCCCGGCCCAGAGGATTTGCAAGAAACCTCTGGTGGAAGGTGCTAAGAAAGACTTGGGATTGGTGCAAGATCAGGGAATTAATAAGGGTGGGAAGAAGGAGGGTAAATTGCAGAGTAAAGGGAAATCTGGGTCACAACTTCCACCAAGGCCAAAGGGCAAACCTTTGTCTTTAATTTCAAGTGTTTAACGTTAAATGTAAATGGGTTGAGAGCAGATATTAAAAGAGCTTGGGTAGAGTGTACGTTGAGACGGTATGGTGTGAGTGTGGGTTTTTTGCAGGAGCATAATTATAGGTGTGGTAGAGATTTGGTATTGGATGGTTATAAGGTATTTGCCAGTTCATCAAGTAGATTAAAGGGTGGGGTGGCGGTAGTGGTAGCAGTGTCAGCCCATTCAAGCCTTTGCGATGGGAGGAGAGTGGGGGGCAGACTGGTGAGGGTGGAGGGCGAATGGGGGTGAAGGTATGCTTTTTGGGAGTGTATATGCCAGCAGAGTCTTCCAGACAGGTGAAGGTGGATTTTGTGAGGGAGCATATGATTTATGCATGTAGGGATTTGCCTAGCGTAACCATAGTTGGGGAGATTTTAATTGTGTCATCAGGGAAAGGGATGTAGAGCCACGGGGAGGGGGTGTGTTTTGCAGGCTCTGAGGGACTTATTAGGTGTGTAGGTTTGAAGGATGTTATTGGGGTAGGAGGGGCGGAGAACATACATTTGTTAGAAGAGGGTATGGGGCCAGGCTAGATAGAATTTATGTAACAGGGAGTGTGGTGGTGGGTGCGGTTAAATATTTAGATGTGGGTTTTACAGATCATCGGGGAGTGTTGGTGGAGGTGGAATGGTCGGGTGTGGTACGGTGGGGTAAGGGGTATTGGAAATTAAATGTTCAGCTTTTGAGTGGTGAGGGTAGACGGTGGAATTTAGTGATTGGTCGGGAGGGATGTGGGAGGAGGTTGCAGGGGGGCTCTGGTGGATTGGTGGGTGGAGGTGGGTAAGAGGGGCATTAAAGCATACTATCAGAGATTGGGCAAAGAAGAGGTAGGATGGCGTTATGGCATGCAAAACTACTTGAGGGATTATTGACGGACTGTTACTTAAGAGGAGGTCACAGACTAACTGAGGAAATACGGACATTGAAGGAAAGGTTGCGGTTGCTGCAGAATGAGAGTTTTGGGGCATGCAGGATGAAAGCAGGCTTGGATGACGTGTTATGGGGAGATAAACCCTCCAAATATGTATTGGGTAAGTGTAGGAACCGAAAGGATAGGATGACAGTGGAGTGTTTGGAGGTGGATGAAGAATTTGGGAGAATTATGATGAAGGAATGAGGATTTGTACCACAGCTATGAACGTGTATGTGGATAAGTGGTTTGCCAAGCATATGTGTCGCAAAGGGGTGAGTGTGATGAACAAGGATTTAATATTAGGGGGAATCGTGGAGAGGTTGGGACGAAGTGAGCGGAAGGAGTTGGAGGGGATGATCAGTGAAGGGAGGTGTGGAGGCGGTGAATGGGTTAAGTAGAGGAAAGGCCCCTGGAATAGATGGTATAGCGAACGAGTTTTATAAGGAAAATTGGAACATCATGAGGGACTGTTTGGTTGGTGTGATGAATGGGATGAAAGAGGACGGGGTGATGGGTAGGGAGATGGGATTGGGAGTGGTGGTTCTAGTACGGAAGGGAAGGTAGGAGATACTTTGAGGAATTACAGACCTTGGTACTAATGAATTTGATTATAAAATATTTGCAAAGATTCTAGGTAACAGATTAAAAAGGGTGTGGCGGGTCATGAGTACATTAAGGATTTCATTGAAAGTGTGGAAGGGGGAGGGGTACTGGCATTAGATTGGCAGGGGGCGTATGATAGTGTAGAGCGCGAGAGCATTACGAAATCATGGAGCGACAGGGGTTCGTGTGGAAGTGATGAGTTGGATCAGAGCTTTATATGAAGGGGCATGTGTTAGGGTACAAGTCAACGGTAGATTGGGTGGGGTGGTGCAGATGGAACGGGGTTTGCGGCAGGTATGTCCTCTGTCGCAAATTCTGTTTGCATGTGTTCAGGATCCGTTTACAGATTGGTGGGGGAAGGGGTGGTGGTGGTGAGGGGATCATGAATATTGTGGGGTATGTGGACGACACTACGGTGCTGGTATGGCAGGAGAAGGGGCTGGGGCATGTAGGGAACAGTATAGGCAATTTTGTAAGGCAACGGGAATGAAGGTGAACGGGCAAAATCATTGCTGTTGGAGTGGGTAATTGGGTGGGAAGGGGGTTGGGTAGAAGATATGGTTGGAATGTGACTGACACAGTGAAAATATGTGGAATAGTGTTCACGGGAATCGGGATGTGACGAGAGAGGTAAATTCGGGAATGTAGTGCAACGGGCAATAGAGCGTATAAATGGTTGGCGTGCAGGTGAGCTCACGTTGAGGCAGAGGGTCATTGCGGTAAACACAATGATTTACAGTAGGATTTGGTTTGTAGCTAATATTTATCCTTTATTGAGGTGGATGTGGAAGGGCTGGAGCGTAAAGTATTTAAGTTCATATGGGCTAATGGTAGACATTGGTTACTGAAGGATATAGTTAGGAAGGACATATTATTGGGGGTTGGGTCTGATTTGGCTGGAGAAGAGGTTGATGTGCATGTATGTGAAACGTTGTGTGTTGAGGAGGGGGGATGGAGGGACCGGGTGGAAGGAGTGTTGAGAGATTTGGGTGAATGGTGGGAGGGGAGGGATCTGGTACAGTGCAGGGATTAGCTGCGCAATATGATGGTCATAAAGGAACCGCAAAATTTAAAAGTAGCTGTGTTATGAGGTTAGGAGGTGGGGTGGGGGTGCTGGAGGGGAGGCTATATATCCAGTTTATGACTGGAAAGGAATTTGGGGGTTCCGGGAATTACGTTATCGGGAAGGGATCGTGAGCTGATGTATAGGTTTCTACATAGGGCGGTTGCAGCAAGGGAGATTTTATTTCGAATGGGGTGTGTGAAAGATGGGGTTGTGGAGGTGTGGCGTTGGAGACCGTCTTGCATGCCATATATTTTTGTGAAGCATTGGAAGGGGTAAGGTGGTGGATGGGATGGGTTTGAGGAAATTGGGGGAGGGGAGACCTTGTTAAGGGCAATTTTCTTGGATTTGGGGGTTGTCATAGGGACAAAAAGGGTTTAATGTACTGCATGGTGGATTTTGTTTGTGTGTCTTGGAAATTGAGAGAGGTGGGCATTCGGGAAAGAATAAAGGCGGTGGCGGCTCATATATATCGAACCAAGTGTAGGAATCGTGCTATATGGAAGGGTTGGGATTCTGTATTTTCGGAGGATTACAGATCATTAAGTGTCAAGGGGCTATTGAGAGGTTTGAGGGATTTGAGGGCTTGACCTGTAGGGTTGGAATAGGGAAAGGGATGTGTTTGTTTTTAGGAGATAGGGACGTGTGATTGGGGAAAGGGGGAGGGAAGATGGGGGTATTATTTTCTTTGGGTGACGGTTGACATTCTATGTTGTGACAAGTGACGTTGGGGTTTTGGGTAGTGGATGAGATGAATGAAGGGTGGAATGGATGTTGGTGAAATTGGTAAGGTGGGGGAGTCAGGGGTTGTACATGGGTTTTGGTCCTGAAGCCGGGGAGGGAGGGAGGTGTGTTTGGGTGGTAACTGGTGTGAATGTGTTGGGGTTGGTTTGTACTTACCAGTAGATGGTAAGGGTAACTGAAACATGTTGTGGTTACTGTGAATTTCGATTTGTAATTTACTTTTGTATATACTCTGTGGCAGGTTGATGGCATTCTGATAGGACATCAGGTATGCACCACACTTGTTTAGGTCATGAATTTACACATGTATAAGTGTAATTAGTATTAATACAACTTATAAAGTTAAAAGTAATAGATGCTAATTGTGTTTGTATTCATTTTTACATAATTGTGTGTATAGAGGTTGTTGTGGCTATGAAAGCAAAAATTTGTGGTTAGGTGTGAAGTTATTAGGATACTTTTGTTAAATGTAACCTCATGCACATAGAGCTTACAGTTTATAAGGTTAATGCAAATTGTTAGGTGGAGAGGGGGGTCTCTTATTGGGATTTGTGGCATAGGTAGGATGCATGTCCTTAATGATTTGTAAGGACGATTCATATCTGTTTATGGTAAAAATATTAATAGGAATTATATCGGTGTCGGGTCTCGGCACTGAGTGTACCTTTTGTTGTATGTTAATTTATCACCTTGCACGAAGTTTGTATTGAGCTGTTGTTTGTGACATAGCATTTATTTCCATTGATGTTGGAAAGGTTACTCACTGTTAATGTTCTTTGCGTTTATACACATTTGATTGTTTTGAGTTTGTATATGTATTACATGTACCGAAAAACTAATAATATGTAAAAAAAAAAATGTCAGTGGGAGGATTATTGTGGGAGGGGAAGTTAAAGAGCGAGTGATTGAGTGGGGGTTAAGCAGTGGGGTAAGAATAGGGGAGTGAGAATGGGGTTGACGGATGACGCATTAATATTGAAGGGTTGACTTAATGTACAATAGGATAGAAATAGATGAGTGCGTCGGGAAAGAATGGATTTAATAGAACGTTGTGACTGACTTAAAGACTAATACATCTGGGGAAATTTGTGGGTTTGCCTTGTATTGTGGTCACTGTGGAGGCCAAGGATGTGGTGTTGTGCACAGTTTCTAAAATGAACGGAATTTTAAGTTTAAATGTAGATCAATGATGTACACGCAAAATTTAGTCATTCTTGTCTTAACGTGGATTGCACGAGGGTGAGAATGAAGAGTGAATGGTGAGTTGGTGAATGGTGATAGGTTTTGGAAAGGAAAAAAAAAAAAAAAAAAAGGAATGGAAGGGGGTTTACAAGTGTACATGGTAGAGCTGTAATGGTTTCATGTTATTGGTGTATTACAGTGATACCAGGTCTTCGGACTGTTTGGGTAAGACTTTTGCAGAGACAGTATTGTTCATGTGTGTTTATGGAATGTAATATGATTTTTAATTTTTATTAAGGCAGTTGTGGTGTTTAATTTTTTGTAACATGTGTAAGCAGGGAGATGGGTATTGAGGTGTGGTTAGGTAAAGGCAGTTTTTGTTTTGTGTATAGTTTTGCTGTAGTTGTAGTTGTATTCTGATATTTTCCAGTAAAGATAAGACAACCTAGTAAATAGGTTAATACTGAAGGAGATTGATTATATTTGTGTTTCGTTTTCTGGTAGGGTGAGGAGCTTATGTATATGTTTCAATATGCGATTTTGTCATGACATGTATTGTATGTACTGTTTTAAATAAAATATAAAAAAAAAAATATTAACATAACTATCTTTAACTACAATATCAGATCTTTAAGCAAGCATTACGATGACCTCATAGCATTATTTTTATTTTTTTTATTTTTTTTAATTGTATTCCCTACGTCATCATCCAACAGAGAAGCTCCCCATACTCATACTCCAGACCCATGCCTCTCCAACCAAGAAAAACCGTCAGGTAAACCCACTCAAACCCCTTACAAAAAGATTAACCCCTATAATCAAAACCCTTCCCCCACTTGAAAAGCCACCCCCTGCATCATTAGTCATCCCAACCCCTCCATGCACACATACCCTAAACCCCTTATCTTCCCACAACCGCTAAAATTACCTTGATAATTAAATTCCCCTCTCCCACTATGACCCAACAGACACACCTCCCCCACCTAGAACTACACCCTAATACACATCCAAAACTCCACGCTCACTCGTCATACCTTAACCAGGATGAGCTTACCCTCCTACCACGTCAAGCCCCCTTCTACGTCTACAATACATCCCGCAAAACCATGTTCCTATACTCATCAGAAAATGCAGACTCCCATTTACTCCCATACACCACCCGATTCCTGCATTTACTCCTATACATTGTGCCCCCATAGCTCTAATCCTTTCCCCACCCCTGCTCCCTCAGTCTCCAGGACACACACACGAAATCCACCATTAAATACCATAAACCCCTGCGTTCTCTATCACCCACCCTCGTATATCCATACTCATAGCCCTCAGTACTGAAATACCCGCACCCCCATTTTCCTCAACACCCTGCCTATCCATTCTCTCACCACCCCCAGTTCCTCACAAAAATATATAGCATGCATCACTGTTTCTTGCGACCCACATCTTTTACAGCACCCATCTTGAACAATGCCCATCCAACATAACAATGCCTTATCTGCCACCACCCCATGTAGAAACCTATACATTAATTCCCTATCCCCAGCCCTAATCCTCATACCTTTCAAACCCCTCCAGATCAATCCCCAATCATACATAGGGTATTCAGCCACCCCCTCCAATCCCATCCTTCCCCCACACGCGACCTCCAAAACACTAGCCTTCACTTCTTGCCCGGTGGTCTGGTGGCTTGAGCTCTCGCTTCACACACGGAGGGCCCGGGTTCGATTCCCGGCGGGTGGAAACATTTCGACGTGTTTCCTTACACCTGTTGTCATGTTCACCTAGCAGCAAATAGGTACCTGGGTTGTTAGTCGACTGGTGTAGGTCGCATCCTGGGGGACAAGATTAAGGACCCCAATGGAAATAAGACAGACAGTCCTCGATGACGCACTGACTTTCTTGGGTTATCCTGGGTGGCTAACCCTCCGGGGTTAAAAATCCGAAGAAATCTTATCTTATCTTATCTTTTATCCTCACAATCACCAAATGCCGCAATATATCCCAACACGTCCCCAACGATACACCCCCCCCCACCATCTGCACACCTCCCGCTCCACCGCTCCCACAGTAGCCCCCTCAGTGCCTCCCAGCCGCACCATACACCGTTTCACAAACAAACACATCAACCTCCTTTCCACCCAAATAAGCCCCAATATAGCATTATTAAATTCCATGCAGGCCAGTATGTCCATCATTGCTCTCACTGAAACCTGGCTAAAGCCTAATACTACAGATATCTATGCCATTCCTGGTTACACAGCCATACACAACTATAGGCTAGACCAACAAGGGGGTGGCACAACTATTTACTATTCAGACCAGCTTGAATGTATCAACAATACTTGCACAAGAGATGAACATGGAGAATATATAATAGCTAAGTTTAAATCAAAATACCTACCAAAACCTCTAACAGTGATAAACATCTACAGATTACCACAATCAAATATTAGCCAATTTAGTGAAAAATTAGGAAGTATGATTACTGATGCACACATGAACAAAGACCACTTAATACTAATAGGAGACTTCAATATCAATCTCCTACAAGATCAGGACCCACAAGTAACTGAATTCACAAACACTATGAGTGTGAGGGAAAAGTCCATAGATAGGAGTGATGAAAGTGTGAAGGTATGTAGAGTGATGGTTGAGTGGTAGTTTGCTGGTTAAGGTGGGGTGAGTGTCTCGCTGCTGCTATACCCCCCCCTTTTTCACCCGGTGAGAGGTGTAATGCTAGGCTTCGGCTGCCGGTTGAAATCACTTGACTGACCACGCTCGATCCCACTGTAAGTACTTCACGGCTGCTCGTATCTTCATTATTTTATGTATAAGAGCTTCACTCTAATTATTTTTGGAGCTTCACTCATGTTTAAAAACTTTCACTTCTGCTATGTCCTGCCTTGGTTTTTGGTAGAGTTAATTATTACAGTTCGCCATTTCTTTTAAAGGCCTTATGCCTACTATGTAAATTAATGATTGAGTGGTGAGTATTTATTGTGGTTTCATTTACAGTCCTCTGTGTCCGCTCGGATCATCGGATTCAAGCCTTGAGTGGGTGGCCGGCGTACTCACCAATTGAGAAACAGTTACTCCATTCCTGCACTACCACCAGTAGTACCTCAGTACACACTAAGAAACATCAGGCAACTGGACGTCACTAGGGGACAACTTTCAACTGAGTCCCTGACATCATTTGTGACATTGTAACAGTTTGGCAAGACTGTTGGATTTGTGGAAAACCTCGAGGCAACAACAACAACAACAACAACAACACCACCACCAAAACCACCACCACCACCACCACCACGGAGTCCTCATTGTGATTCATTGCTTCGGTGTAAAGATCCTCACGGCTGTAAATATTTAGCTTTGAATCATATATATATCTTTTTGTTTTCATTTTTCATTTTTCTTTAATATAGGATTATTATACTCATATTTACTTATTATTTAAATTTCATTCTATTAAAATAGTGTTTATTTTTCTTGTTATTAGTCTTTTTCTATTATACTTTTCCTGAGAAGATTGGTGACAACCTTCACAATGAGCAACTGCTTGCTTCTACTAACAGTAACAAAACCAACAAGAATCTCTGAGACTAGTGCCTCCCTATTAGACCACATCTGGACTAACACCATATTCCCACTAAAATCAGGCAGACTCTCAGATAATACCACTGACCACTACCCTACCTTTCTCATAACCAACCTCGGTAAATTACCCAAAGAGACTACTAAAGTTACTTTCAGACTACATAACAGCTATGTCAAACATCTAACTGGCAAACCGAGTTAGACACCTATACAGATACTGACATATGTATTAATAATTTTCTAAAAAGACAATACCTCTATAACATGATTGCCCTAAAAAACTAAACAGATCACAGCTAAGAGACTCACTCAATCCTGGCTAACAGCGCATTCTAAAATCCATTAATATAAAACACATATATGAAAAACAGTACAGAATGGGTCAAATAACAAGAGAACAAACAAAACGTTACTCATCAAACCTAACCAGCATGATAAGAAGGTCAAAAAAATTGTATCATGAGAACAGATTAAATAACTTAAGAGGTGATATGAAAAAGACCTGGAAAACCCTATCTGAAATTTTAGGAACTAAAAAGTATCCAGAAACATAACAATCAAACTGACAAACCCAGATGAACCCTGATGCTCCCACCAACTGAAACAGCAAACAGACTAAATCTTTTTTCCCGACAATAGGAAAAAGTTGGCAACAAAATTCCAAGTTCAAACACTCCACCTAATGCTTACCTCACTGGAGGCTACCTGAATACACTATTCCTAGCTCCGACCAACCCAACAGATGTCTCGCTTGTTATTAACACATTAAAACAAGGCAGGAGATCTAAATAACTTACCACCTTTTATATAAAAAAAAGCTTTCAAGTACTGTCACCAATTATTGCAACATTTAACAAATCCATTGAATCTTCCACCTTCCCATCAATACTCAAAATAGCGAGGGTTACCCCCATACATAAAGGGAGATCAAACAGACCTAAATAACTATAGGCCAATATCTAACTTACCCTCTCTCCAAAATCTTTGAAAAGTTAATTCATAGGCAAATCTATTCCTACCTCACCTCTTTAAGGGGCTCCTTGACTAGGTAAAGAGGCTATCGGTCTGAGGATTGGACCTTTGCTTCTTCCTCAGACAACCTAATACCCCCAATCCCCCTCCCTTTCCCATCTTCCCCATCCTCCCTTTTCCCTTTCCTCCTCCCTCCTCCTCATTCCTCCCTTATTTCCTTCCCAGTTTTACCCTGGGAGCTTCTCTCCTCAGGCATTCTAGTTCCTAGGTAGGGGAAGGGTATCGTAGTCCATCCCATTCCGTTGAGGTCCTTGGCGGTGGGTAGTTTGCCGGGAATCTGG
>WNWK01054958.1:0-11401 GCA_009830355.1 Cherax destructor
AGAGCACCCATAAGAGAATGTAGAATATAACTTTGGTATATCTGTGTCTAGCATTAGGAATAATATTGAGAGAAATAAATAATGAAAATGATAGCTATAGGAATGCAGTTAGAAGCCTGAGTAGATCTATAACCCACTATGATAACATGAATGTAGATAAGTATGTTTATGGAGCAACTTGTAATGTGAACAGACTGACTGATGTCGAGTGGCCAGGCTTCGGCTTGCTACAAATACTTCTGGCAGTTTGGGAGATACACGATGATGATCAAACTAAATGCAAATTATGTGATCAGGCATATGGTCACTGTCTTGAACACTATGTCTGAATTGTCCACTTATTAGAATATAGAGATAGACAGTATAATAACCTATGTGACATGTCAAGATATCTTATTAGTGAATGTAGGATACCTTATTCTAAGCAAATTTCCTAAATTTGCTTGCTAATAATAAGTGAACTGTAGATATAAATCAAATTAATTTCCATGAACGTGCCTATCTGTGCTCATGATAATGCGAGCACAGATGGGCATTTTTGGAGCAACTTACAATGTGAACAGACTGACTGATGTTGTAGTGGCAGGCTTAGCTTGGCTACAGGTACTCTTGACAGTTTGGAGACACAGATGATGATCAAACTAAATGCAAATTATGTGATAGCATATGGTCACTGTCTTGAACACTATGTGCTTAATTGTGCACTTATTGAGAATATAGAGATATACAATATAATAACCTATGTGACATGTCAAGATATCTTATTCATGAAATAAGATACCTGCTTGTAACAGATAATTGAAATGTAGATATAAACCAAATGTACAATTGTTAACCCTTTTGGGGCCTAGTGCCTAGGCCTTTTGTATCCATATGCTCTTCGCACCGTCCACAGGATGGATATGGTGCACAAAAACTAGCCACTTCGGTGGCAAAATCTAAAACTAAATATAATTTCTACTGCAATTGAAATTTATGGGAAAAGTAAGCAAATTTTATGATTTTCTTTAGGAAGCTTACTCACAGGTATATTTTATCTAAAAATAGTTTTCAGAAAATCCGTGAAAATGCCTTAAATCGTCAAAAATGCAATAACATCAAGTTTTATAGCATTTTTGAATATTTATTAATTATTTACATATTTTTAAAAAATCCCCTTAAAAATCTATGAAAATCAATATTTTTATAGAATATTTCATATTATTTTCGAAAAATACATGAAACATTAAAAAGCTCAGAAAAATCCCATTAAAATCTATAAAAATCAATATTTTTATAAAATATTTCATATTATTTCGACGTTTTAGAGCGGTTTGAGTGCTTTTCTGGCAAAACTCATTTTTAGCTAAAATACTTACATTTTCAACTTTTAAATAGAATTTCTACTGCAATTGAAATTTATGGGAAAAGTAAGCAAAAGTTTATGATTTTCTTTTAGGAAGCTTACTCATAGGTATATTTTATCTAAAAAATAGTTTTTCATAAAATCCTTGAAAATGCCTTAAATCGTCAAAAATGAAATAAAATAACGTTTTATAGCATTTTTAATATTTATAAATTATTTACATATTTTTAAAAAATCCCATTAAAAACCTATAAAAATCATTATTTTTATAGAATATTTCATATTATATTCGAAAAAACATGAAACATTAAAAAGCTCAGAAAAATGTGCAAAAATCGCATTTTATGGCATGTTTCGACGTTTTAGAGCGGTTTGATGCTTTTCTGACAAAACTCATTTTTAGCTAAAATACTTACATTTTCACACTTTTAAATAGAATTTCTACTGCAATTGAAATTTATGGGAAAATTAAGCAAAATTTTATGATTTTCTTTTAGGAAGCTTACTCATAGGTATATTTTATCTAAAAAAATAGTTTTCAGAAAATCCGTGAAAATGCCTTGAATCGTTAAAAAATGCAATAAAATATCGTTTTATAGCATTTTTGCATATATATTAATTATTTACATATTTTTAAAAAATCCCATTATAAATCTATAAAAATCAATATTTTTATAGAATATTTCATATTATTTTCGAAAAATACATGGAACATTAAAAAGCTCAGAAAAATGTGCTAAAATCGTATTTAATTGCATATTTCGACGTTTTAGAGCGGTTTGAGTGCTTTTCTGGCAAATCTCATTTTTTAGCTAAAATACTTACATTTTCACACTTTTAAATAGAATTTCTACTGCAATTGAAATTTATGGGAAAAGTAAGCAAAATTTTATGGTTTTCTTTTAGGAAGCTTACTCACAGGTATATTTAGTTTATCACAAAATCCTTGAAAATGCCTTAAATTGTCAAAAAATGCAATAAAATCAAGTTTTATAGCATTTTTGAATATTTATTAATTATTTACATATTTTTAAAAAATCCCATTAAAAATCTATAAAAATCAATATTAATTGACAATATTTCATATTATTTTCCAAAAATACATGAAACATTAAAAAGCTCAGAAAATGTGCTAAAATCGTATTTAATGGCATATTTCGACGTTTTAGAGCAGTTTGATGCTTTTCTGCAAAACTCATTTTTAGCTAAAATACTTAGATTTTCACACTTTTAAATAGAATTTCACTGCAATTGAAATTTATGGGAAAAGTAAGCAAAATTTTGATTTTCTTTTAGGAAGCATACTCATAGGTATATTTTATCTAAAAAATAGTTTTCAGAATAATCCGTGAGAATGCCTTGAATCGTCAAAAATGCCATAAAATAACGTTTTATAGCATTTTGAATATTTATTAAATTATTTTACATATTTTTAAAAAATCCTTTCATTAAAAATTTACATTTAAAATCCCTAAAATATAAAACTTTAATTGACAATATTTCATATTATTTTCAAAAATACATGAAACATTAAGTCAGAAAATGTGCTAAAATCGTATTTATGGCATATTTCGACGTTTTTAAGCGGTTTGATGCTTTTCTGACAAAACTCATTTTTAGCTAAAATACTTAGATTTTCACACTTTTAAATAGAATTTCTACTGCAATTGAAATTTATGGAAAAGTAAGCAAAATTTTATGATTTTCTTTTAGGAAGCTTACTCATAGGTATATTTTATCTAAAAAATAGTTTTCAGAAAATCCTGAAAATGCCTTGAATCGTCAAAAAATGCAATAAAATATGTTTTATAGCATTTTTAATATTTATTAATTATTTACATATTTTTAAAAATCCCATTAAAAATCTTTAAAAATCAATATTTTTATAGAATATTTCATATTATTTTCGAAAAATACATGAAACATTAAAAAGCTCAGAAAAATGTGCTAAAATCGTATTTTATTGCATATTTCGACGTTTTAGAGCGGTTTGAGTGCTTTTCTGGCAAAACTCATTTTTACTAAAATACTACATTTTCACACTTTTTAAATTTTCTATCAATTAAATTTATGGAAAATAAGCAAATTTTATGATTTTCTTTTAGGGCTTACTCTTTGGTATATTTTATCTAAAAATAGTTTTAGAAAACCCCGAAAACCCAATCGTCAAAAAACCATAAAATAACGTTTTTAGCATTTTGAAATTTAAATTTTTTACATATTTTTAAAAAACCCATTAAAAACTAAAAACAATATTTTTTGAATATTTCATATTATTTTTGAAAAAACATGAAACATTAAAAAAATCAGAAAAAAAAAATTATTTTTTGCATATTTCAGTTTTTTGGGTTTGAGGTTTTCTGGCAAAACCATTTTTTTCTAAAATCTTACATTTTAACAAAAAAATTTCGCAATTGAATTTTGGGAAAAGTAAGCAAAATTTTTATTTTTTTTTTGGAATTACCCAGTATATTTTATCAAAAAAAAATTTTGAAAAAACCTTGAAAAAGCCTTAAATCGTCAAAAATGCAATAAATCAAGTTTTATAGCATTTTTATTATATATTAATTATTTACATATTTTTAAAAAATCCTATTAAAAATCTTAAAAATCAATATTTTATAGAATATTTCATATTATTTTCGAAAAATACATGAAACATTAAAAAGCTCAGAAAAATGTGCTAAATTGTATTTTATTGCATATTTCGACGTTTAGAGCAGTTTGAGTGCTTTTCTGGCAAAACTCATTTTTTAGCTAAAATACTTACATTTTCACACTTTTAAATAGAATTTCTACTGCAATTGAAATTTATGGGAAAAGTAAGCAAAATTTTATGATTTTCTTTTAGGAAGCTTACTCACAGGTATATTTTATCTAAAAAAATAGTTTTCAGAAAATCCTTGAAAATGCCTTAAATCGTCAAAAAATGCAATAAAATCAAGTTTTATAGCATTTTTGAATATTTATTAATTATTCACATATTTTTAAAAAATCCTATTAAAAATCTATAAAAATCAATATTAATTGACAATATTTCATATTATTTTCCAAAAATACATGAAACATTAAAAAGCTCAGAAAAATGTGCTAAAATCGTATGTAATGGCATATTTCGACGTTTTAGAGCGGTTTGATGCTTTTCTGACAAAACTCCTTTTTTAGCTAAAATACTTAGATTTTCACACTTTGAAATAGAATTTCTACTGCAATTGAAATTTATGGGAAAAGTAAGCAAAATTTTATGATTTTCTTTTAGGAAGCTTACTCATAGGTATATTTTATCTAAAAAATAGTTTTTCAGAAAATCCGTGAAAATGCCTTGAATCGTCAAAAAATGCAATAAAAATCAGTTTTATAGCATTTTTTAATATTTATTAATTATTTACATATTTTTAAAAATCCCATTAAAAATCTATAAAAATCAATATTTTATAGAATATTTCATATTATTTTCGAAAAATACATGAAACATTAAAAAGCTCAGAAAAATGTGCTAAAATCGTATTTTATTGCATATTTCGACGTTTTAGAGCGGTTTGAGTGCTTTTCTGGCAAAACTCATTTTTTAGCTAAAATACTTACATTTTCACACTTTTAAATAGAATTTCTACTGCAATTGAAATTTATGGGAAAAGTAAGCAAAATTTTATGATTTTCTTTTAGGAAGCTTACTCATAGGTATATTTTATTTAAAAAATGAGTTTTTCAGAAAATCCGTGAAAATGCCTTGAATCGTCAAAAAATGCAATAAAATATCGTTTTATAGCATTTTTGAATATATATTAATTATTTACATATTTTTAAAAAATCCCATTAAAAATCTATAAAAATCAATATTTTTATAGAATATTTCATATTATTTTCGAAAAATACATGAAACATTAAAAAGCTCAGAAAAATGTGCTAAAATTGTATTTTATTGCATATTTCGACGTTTTAGAGCGGTTTGAGTGCTTTTTTTGGCAAAACTCATTTTTAGCTAAAATACTTACATTTTCACACTTTTAAATAGAATTTCACTGCAATTGAAATTTATGGGAAAAGTAAGCAAAATTTTATGATTTTCTTTAGGAAGCTTACTCATAGGTATATAAAAAATAGTTTTTAGGAAAATCATGAAAATGCCTTAAATCGTCAAAAATGCAATAAAATCAAGTTTTATAGCATTTTTAATATTTATTAATTATTTACATATTTTTAAAAATCCCATTAAAAATCTATAAAAATCAATATTTTTATAGAATATTTCATATTATTTTCGAAAAATACATGAAACATTAAAAAGCTCAGAAAATGTGCTAAAATGTATTTTATTGCATATTTCGACGTTTTAGAGCGGTTTGAGTGCTTTTCTGGCAAAACTCATTTTTAGCTAAAATACTTACATTTTCACACTTTTAAATAGAATTTCTACTGCAATTGAAATTTATGGGAAAATAAGCAAAATTTTATGATTTTCTTTTAGGAAGTTACTCATAGGTATATTTTATCTAAAAATAGTTTTTCAAAAATCCTTGAAAATGCCTTAAATCGTCAAAAATGCAATAAAATCAAGTTTTATAGCATTTTTTAATATTTATTAATTATTTACATAATTTTAAAAATCCCATTAAAAATCTATAAAAATCAATATTTTTATAGAATATTTCATATTATTTTCAAAAATACATGAAACATTAAAAAGCTCAGAAAAATGTGCTAAAATTGTATTTTATTGCAATTTCGACGTTTTAGAGCGGTTTGATGCTTTTCTGGCAAAACTCATTTTTAGCTAAAATACTTAATTTTCACACTTTTAAATAGAATTTCTATGCAATTGAAATTTATGGGAAAAGTAAGCAAATTTAATGATTTTCTTTTAGGAAGCTTACTCAAGGTATATTTTATCTAAAAATAGTTTTCAGAAAATCCTGAAAATGCCTTAATCGTCAAAAATGCAATAAAATCATTTTATAGCATTTTAATATATATAATTATTACATATTTTTAAAAATCCATTAAAAATCTATAAAATCATATTATTTAAATATTTCATATATTTTCCAAAATACATGAAACATTAAAAACTCAGAAAAATGTGCTAAAATGATTAATGCATATTTCGACGTTTTAGAGCGGTTTGATGCTTTTCTGCAAAACTCTTTTTAGCTAAAATACTTAATTTTCACACTTTTAAATAGAATTTTACTGCAATTGAAATTTATGGGAAAAGTAAGCAAAATTTTATGATTTTCTTTTAGGAAGCTTACTCATAGGTATATTTTATCTAAAAAAATAGTTTTAGAAAATTGAAAATCTTGAATGTCAAAAATGCAATAAAATAATTTTATAGCATTTTTTAATATTTATTAATTATTTACATATTTTAAAAATCCCATTAAAAATCTATAAAAATCAATATTTTTATAGAATATTTCATATTATTTTCGAAAATACATGAAACATTAAAAAGCTCAGAAAATGTGCTAAAATCGAATTTTATTGATATTTCGACGTTTTAGAGCGGTTTGAGTGCTTTTCTGGCAAAACTCATTTTTAGCTAAAATACTTACATTTTCACACTTTAAATAGAATTTGTACTCAATTGAAATTTATGGGAAAACTAAGCAAATTTTATGATTTTCTTTTGGAAGCTTACTCATAGGTATATTTTATCTAAAAAATAGTTCTAGAAATCCTGAAATGAATTAAATAGTCAAAATGCAATAAAATCAAGTTTTATAGCATTTTTGAATATTTATTAATTATTTACATATTTTTAAAAATCCCATTAAAAATCTATAAAAATCAATATTTTATAGAATATTTCTTTATTTTCGAAAATACATGAAACATTAAAAAGCTCAGAAAAATGTGCTAAAATCGTATTTTATTGCATATTTCGACGTTTTAGAGCGTTTGATGTTTTCTGGCAAACTCATTTTAGCTAAAATACTTAATTTTCACACTTTAAATAAATTTTACTGCAATTGAAATTTATGGAAAAGTAAGCAAAATTTTATGATTTTCTTTTAGGAAGCTTACTCATAGGTATATTTTATCTAAAAAATAGTTTTTAGAAAATCCTGAAAATGAATTAAATCGTCAAAAATGCAATAAAATCAAGTTTTATAGCATTTTAATATTTATTAATTATTTACATATTTTTAAAAATCCCATTAAAAATCTATAAAAATCAATATTTTTAGAATATTTCATATATTTTCGAAAAATACATGAAACATTAAAAAGCTCAGAAAAATGTGCTAAAATTGTATTTTATGGCATATTTCGACGTTTTAGAGCGGTTTGATGCTTTTCTGCAAAACTCATTTTTTAGCTAAAATACTTACATTTTCACACTTTTAAATAGAATTTCTACTGCAATTGAAATTTATGGGAAAAGTAAGCAAATTTTATGATTTTCTTTTAGGAAGCTTACTCATAGGTATATTTTATCTAAAAATAGTTTTCAAAAATCCTGAAATGCTAATCGTCAAAATGCAATAAAATATCTTTATAGCATTTTTAATATTTATTAATTATTTACATATTTTTAAAAATCCCATTAAAAATCTATAAAAATCAATATTTTTATAGAATATTTATATTATTTTCGAAAATACATGAAACATTAAAAGCTCAGAAAAATGTGCTAAAATTGTATTTTATTGCATATTTCGACGTTTTAGAGCGGTTTGAGTGCTTTTCTGGCAAAACTCATTTTTAGCTAAAATACTTACATTTTCACACTTTTAAATAGAATTTCTACTGCAATTGAAATTTATGGGAAAAGTAAGCAAAATTTTATGATTTTCTTTAGGAAGCTTACTCATAGGTATATTTTATCTAAAAATAGTTTTTAGAAAATTGAAATGCCTTAAATCGTCAAAATGCAATAAAATCAAGTTTTATAGCATTTTAATATTTATTAATTATTTACATATTTTTAAAAATCCCATTAAAAATCTATAAAAATCAATATTTTTTAGAATATTTCATATTATTTCGAAAATACATGAAACATTAAAAAGCTCAGAAAAATGTGCTAAAATCGTATTTTATGCATATTTCGACGTTTTAGAGCGGTTTGATGCTTTTCTGGCAAAACTCATTTTAGCTAAAATACTTACATTTTCACACTTTAAATAGAATTTCTACTGCAATTGAAATTTATGGGAAAAGTAAGCAAAATTTATGATTTTCTTTAGGAAGCTTACTCATAGGTATATTTTATCTAAAAATAGTTCTAGAAAATCCTTGAAATGAATTAAATAGTCAAAATGCAATAAAATCAAATTTTATAGCATTTTTAATATTTATTAATTATTTACATATTTTAAAAATCCCATTAAAAATCTATAAAAATCAATATTTTATAGAATATTTCATATTATTTTCGAAAATACATGAAACATTAAAAAGCTCAGAAAAATGTGCTAAAATCGTATTTTATTGCATATTTCGACGTTTTAGAGCGTTTGATGCTTTTCTGGCAAACTCATTTTTAGCTAAAATACTTACATTTTCACACTTTAAATAAATTTTACTGCAATTGAAATTTATGGGAAAAAAGCAAATTTTATGATTTTCTTTTAGACTTACTCATAGGTATATTTTATCTAAAAAATAGTTTTTAGAAAATCCTGAAAATGAATTAAATCGTCAAAAAATGCAATAAATCAAGTTTTATACATTTTAATATTTATTAATTATTTACATATTTTTAAAAATCCATTAAAATCTATAAAATCAATATTTTATAGAATATTTCATATTATTTTCGAAAATACATGAAACATTAAAAGCTCAGAAAATTGCTAAAATCGTATTTTATTGCATATTTCGACGTTTTAGAGCGGTTTGAGTGCTTTTCTGGCAAAACTCATTTTTAGCTAAAATACTTACATTTTCACACTTTAAATAGAATTTTACTGCAATTGAAATTTATGGAAAAGTAAGCAAAATTTTATGATTTTCTTTTAGGAAGCTTACTCATAGGTATATTTTATCTAAAAAATAGTTTTAAGAAAATCCCTGAAAATGACTTAAATCGTCAAAAAATGCAATAAAATCAAGTTTTATAGCATTTTTGAATATTTATTAATTATTTACATATTTTTAAAAAATCCCATTAAAAATCTATAAAAATCAATATTTTTATAGAATATTTCATATTATTTTCGAAAAATACATGAAACATTAAAAAGCTCAGAAAAATGTGCTAAAATCGTATTTTATTGCATATTTCGACGTTTTAGAGCGGTTTGAGTGCTTTTCTGGCAAAACTCATTTTTTAGCTAAAATACTTAATTTTCACACTTTAAATAGAATTTTACTGCAATTGAAATTTATGGAAAATAAGCAAAATTTTATGATTTTCTTTTAGGAAGCTTACTCATAGGTATATTTTATCTAAAAAATAGTTTAAGAAAATCCTTGAAAATGATTAAATGTCAAAAATGCAATAAAATCAAGTTTTATAGCATTTTTGAATATTTATTAATTATTTACATATTTTTAAAAATCCCATTAAAAATCTATAAAAATCAATATTTTTATAGAATATTTCATATTATTTTCAAAATACATGAAACATTAAAAGCTCAGAAAAATGTGCTAAAATCGTATTTTATTGCATATTTCGACGTTTTAGAGCGGTTTGAGTGCTTTTCTGGCAAAACTCATTTTTTAGCTAAAATACTTACATTTTCACACTTTAATATAGAATTTGTACTGCAATTGAAATTTATGGGAAAACTAAGCAAAATTTTATGATTTTCTTTTAGGAAGCTTACTCATAGGTATATTTTATCTAAAAAAATAGTTCTAAGAAAATCCTTGAAAATGAATTAAATCGTCAAAAAATGCAATAAAATCAAGTTTTATAGCATTTTTGAATATTTATTAATTATTTACATATTTTTAAAAAATCCCATTAAAAATCTATAAAAATCAATATTTTTATAGAATATTTCATATTATTTTCGAAAAATACATGAAACATTAAAAGCTCAGAAAAATTGCTAAAATTGTATTTTATTGCATATTTCGACGTTTTAGACGGTTTGAGTGCTTTTCTGGCAAAACTCATTTTTAGCTAAAATACTTACATTTTCACACTTTAAATAGAATTTCTACTGCAATTGAAATTTATGGGAAAAGTAAGCAAAATTTTATGATTTTCTTTTAGGAAGCTTACTCATAGGTATATTTTATCTAAAAAATAGTTTTTCAGAAAATCCGTGAAAATGCCTTGAATCGTCAAAAAATGCAATAAAATATCATTTTATAGCATTTTTTAATATTTATTAATTATTTACATATTTTTAAAAATCCATTAAAAATCTATAAAAATCAATATTTTTATAGAATATTTCATATTATTTTCGAAAAATACATGAAACATTAAAAAGCTCAGAAAAATGTGCTAAAATCGTATTTTATTGCATATTTCGACGTTTTAGAGCGGTTTGAGTGCTTTTCTGGCAAAACTCATTTTTTAGCTAAAATACTTACATTTTCACACTTTAATATAGAATTTCTACTGCAATTGAAATTTATGGGAAAAGTAAGCAAAATTTTATGATTTTCTTTTAGGAAGCTTACTCATAGGTATATTTTATCTAAAAAAATAGTTTTTTTTTAGAAAATCCTTGAAAATGCCTTAAATCGTCAAAAAAAGCAATAAAAACAAGTTTTATAGCTTTTTTTTTATTTTAATTTTTTAATAATTTTAAAAAACCCATTAAAAATCTTAAAAAACAATATTTTATAGAATATTTCAAATTTTTTTCGAAAAAAACATGAAACATTAAAAAGCTTAGAAAAAAGTGTAAAATCGTATTTTATGGCATATTTCGACGTTTTAGACGGTTTGATGCTTTTCTACAAAACTTATTTTTAGCTAAAATACTTAGATTTTCACACTTTTAAATAAATTTTACCAATTGAAATTTTTCGGAAAAGTAAAAATTTTATGATTTTCTTTTTTGGAACTTACTCATAGGTATATTTTATCTAAAAAAATAGTTTTTCACAAAACCTTGAAAATGCCTTAAATCGTCAAAAATG
>WNWK01054959.1:0-11401 GCA_009830355.1 Cherax destructor
AAACGTCGAAATATGCAATAAAATACGATTTTACACATTTTTCGAGCTTTTTAAAGTTTTTATTTTTCGAAAATATATAAATACCCATAAAAATATTATTTTATAGATTTTTAATGGATTTTTTAAAATATGTAAATAATTATAAATATTAAAATGCTATAAACTTTTTTATTGCATTTTTGACGATTAAATTTAGATTTCAAACACTATTTTTAGATAAATATACCTGAGTAAACTTCCTAAAAAAATCTTAAATTTGCTTACTTTTCCCATAAATTCAATTGCAGTAGAATTTATTTAAAAGTTTGAAAATCTAGTATTTTAGCAAAAATGAGTTTTGCAAAAAGCACTAAACCCTCTAAACGTCGAAATATCCATAAATGATTTAGCCATTTTTCTGAGCTTTAATGTTTCATGTATTTTTGAAAATAATATGAAATATCTAAAATTTTTTATTTTTAAGATTTTTAATGGATTTTAAAATAGTAAATAATTATAATATAAAAATGTTAAACTTATTTTATTGATTTTTGACGATTTGGCATTTTCAAGGATTTTCTGAAACAATTTTTAAAAAATATACCTGAGTAACTCCAAAGAAAATCTAAAATTTGCTACTTTTCCATAAATTCAATTGAGTAGAAATTTATTTAAAACCTAAAAATGAGTTTGGAAAACACTAAACCGCTTGTCGAAATGCAAAATCATTTTAGCCATTTTCGAGCTTTTTAAAGTTTATGTATTTTAAAATAATGAAATATTAAAATAATATTTATAGATTTTTTGGGATTTTAAAAATGTATAATTAAAATATTCAAAATGCTATAAAACATTTTTGCATTTTGACATTAAGGCATTTTAAGGATTTTCTGAAAATATTTTTAGAAAATATCTAGTAACTTCCTAAAAAATCTTTAAATTTGCTACTTTTCCCATAAATTTCAATTGCAGAAATTCTATTTAAAAGTTTGAAAATTATATTTTAGCTAAAAATGAGTTTTGCCCGAAAAGCACTAAACCGCTTAAAAAGTCGAAATATGCAATAAAACAAATTTTAGCCATTTTTCGAGCTTTTTAATTTTCATGTATTTTAAAATAATATGAAATATTCAAAAAATATTTATTTTATAGATTTTTAATGGATTTTTAAAATATGTAAATAATTAATATATATTAAAAAAAACTATAAAACTTGATTTTATTGCATTTTTTACGATTTAAGCATTTTGAAGGATTTTTGAAAAACTATTTTTTTGATAAAATCACCATGAGTAAGCTTCGTAAAAAAAAAATCATAAAATTTGCTAATTTTCCCATAAATTTCAATTGCATAGAAATTTATTTAAAAGTTTGAAAATCTAGTATTTTAGCTAAAAAATGAGTTTTGCCAGAAAAGCACTCAAACCGCTCTAAAACGTCGAAATATGCAATAAAATACGATTTTACAACATTTTTCTGAGCTTTTTAATGTTTCATGTATTTTTCGAAAATAATATGAAATACTCTATAAAAATATTGATTTTTATAGATTTTTAATGGGATTTTTTAAAAATATGTAAATAATGAATAAATATTGAAAAATGCTATAAAACTTGATTTTATTGCATTTTTTGACGATTTAAGGCATTTTGAAGGATTTTCTGAAATACTATTTTTTTAGATAAAATATACCTATGAGTAAGCTTAATAAAAGAAAATCATAAAATTTTGCTTACTTTTCCCATAAATTTCAATTGCAGTAGAAATTATATTTAAAAAATTGAAAATCTACGTATTTTAGCTAAAAAATGAGTTTTGTCAGAAAAGCACTCAAACCGTTTAAAACGTCGAAATATGCAATAAAATCGATTTTAGCACATTTTTCTGAGCTTTTTAATGTTTCATGTATTTTTCGAAAATAATATGAAATACTCTATAAAAATATTGATTTTTATAGATTTTTAATGGGATTTTTAAAAATATGTAAATAATTAATAAATATTAAAATGCTATAAAACTTGATTTTATTGCATTTTTTGACGATTAAGGCATTTTGATGGATTTTCTGAAAACTATTTTTTAGATAAAATATACCTATGAGTAACTTCTAAAAAGAAAATCATAAAATTTTGCTTACTTTTCCCATAAATTTCAATTGCAGTAGAAATTCTATTTAAAAGTTTGAAAATCTAGGTATTTTAGCTAAAAATGAGTTTTGCAGAAAAGCACTCAAACTCTAAAACGTCGAAATATGCAATAAAAAACATTTTTAGCACATTTTTTGAATTTTTATGTTTCATGTATTTTTTGAAAAAATAATGAAATATTATATAATAATATTTATTTTCATAATTTTTAATTGAATTTTTAAAAATATGTAAATAATTAATAAATATTAAAAAATGCTATAAAACTTGATTTTATTGCATTTTTTGACGATTTTCTGAAAACACTATTTTTTTAGATAAAATATACCTATGAGTAACCTTCCTAAAAGAAAATCATAAAATTTTGCTTACTTTTTTCCCATAAATTTCAATTGCAGTAGAAATTCTATTTAAAAGTGTGAAATCTAAGTATTTTAGCGAAAATGAGTTTTCCAGAAAAGCACTCAAACCAGCTCTAAACGTCGAAATATGCAAAAAAAATACGATTTTAGCACATTTTTCAGAGCTTTTTAATGTTTCTTGTATTTTTCGAAAATAATATGAAATACTCTATAAAAATATTGATTTTTATAGATTTTTAATGTGATTTTTTTAAAAATATGTAAATAATTGATAAATATTCAAAAATTGCTATAATACGTTATTTTATTGCATTTTTTGACGATTTAAGGCATTTTCAAGGATTTTCTAAAAACACTATTTTTTAGATAAAATATACCTGAGTAAACTTCCTAAAAGAAAATCTTAAAATTTTGCTTACTTTTCCCATAAATTTCAATTGCAGTAGAAATTCTATTTAAAAGTTTGAAAATCTACGTATTTTAGCTAAAAAATGAGTTTTGTCAGAAAAGCACTGAAACCGCTCTAAAACGTCGAAATATGCCATAAAATGCAATTTTATGCCATTTTTCTGAGCTTTTTAATGTTTCATGTATTTTTGGAAAATAATATGAAATATTCTAAATTAATATTCATTTTTATAGATTTTTAATGGGATTTTTTTAAAATATGTAAATAATTGATAAATATTCAAAAATTGTTGTAATACGTTATTTTATTGCATTTTTTGACGATTTAAGGCATTTTCAAGGATTTTCTGAAAAACAATTTTTTTTTATAAAATATACCTATGAGTAAGCTTCCTAAAAGAAAATCATAAAATTTGCATACTTTTCCAATAAATTTCAATTGTAGTAGAAATTTATTTAAAACCTAAAAAATGAGTTTTGCAGAAAATCACTCAAACCGCTCTCAAAACGTCGAAATATGCAATAAAATACGATTTTAGCACATTTTTCTGAGCTTTTTAATGTTTCATGTATTTTTCGAAAATAATATGAAATACTCTATAAAAATAATGATTATTATAGATTTTTATTGGGATTTTTTAAAAAATGGTAATAATTAATAAATATTCAAAAATGCTATAAAACTTGATTTTATTGCATTTTTTGACGATTTAAGGCATTTTCAAGGATTTTCTGAAAACACTATTTGTTTTAGATAAATATACCTGAGTAAACTTCCTAAAAGAAAATCTTAAATTTTGCTTACTTTTCCCATAAATTTCAATTGCAGAGAATTCTATTTAAAAGTTTGAAAATCTACATATTGTAGCTAAAAAATGAGTTTTGTCAGAAAAGCACTAAACCGCTTAAAACGTCGAAATATGCAATAAAATGCAATTTTATGCCATTTTTCAGAGCTTTTTAATGTTTCATGTATTTTTGAAAATAATATGAAATATTCAAAATAATATCTATAAAAATATTGATTTTTATAGATTTTTAATTGGATTTTTTAAAAATATGTAAATAATTAATAAATATTAAAAATGCTATAAAACTTGATTTTATTGCATTTTTGACGATTTAAGGCATTTTAAGATTTTCTGAAAAACTATTTTTTTAGATAAAATCCACCTATGAGTAAGCTTCCTAAAAGAAAATCATAAAATTTTGCTACTTTTCCCATAAATTTCAATTGCAGTAGAATTCTATTTAAAAGTTTGAAAATCTAGTATTTTAGCTAAAATGAGTTTGTCAGAAAAGCACTAAACCGCTCTAAAACGTCGAAATATGCAATAAAATACGATTTTAGCACATTTTTCTGAGCTTTTAATGTTTCATGTATTTTTCGAAAATAATATGAATATTCTATAAAATATTATTTTTATAGATTTTTAATGGGATTTTTAAAATATGTAAATAATTATAAATATTCAAAAATGCTATAAAACTTGATTTTATTGCATTTTTGACGATTTAAGGATTTTAAGGATTTTCTGAAAAATTTTTTTTAGATAAAATATACCTATGAGTAACTTCTAAAAGAAAATCATAAAATTTTGCTTACTTTTCCCATAAATTTCAATTGCAGTAGAAATTTATTTAAAAGTTTGAAAATCTAGTATTTTAGCTAAAAATGAGTTTTCCAGAAAATGCACTCAAACCGCTCTAAAACGTCGAAATATGCAATAAAATCGATTTTAGCATTTTTCTGAGCTTTTTAATGTTTCATGTATTTTGAAAATAATATGAAATATTCTATAAAATATTGATTTTTATAGATTTTTAATGGGATTTTTTAAAATATGTAAATAATTATAAATATTCAAAATGCTATAAAACTTATTTTATTGCATTTTTGACGATTTAAGGCATTTTCAAGATTTTCTGAAAAACTATTTTTTAGATAAAATATACCATGAGTAAGCTTCCTAAAAGAAAATCATAAAATTTTGCTTATTTTCCATAAATTTCAATTGAGTAGAAATTCTATTTAAAAGTGTGATAATCTAAGTATTTTAGCTAAAAATGAGTTTTGCCAGAAAAGCACTCAAACTCGCTCTAAAACGTCGAAATATGCAATAAAATACGATTTTAGCACATTTTTCTGAGCTTTTAATGTTTCATGTATTTTTCGAAAATAATATGAAATACTCTATAAAAATATTGATTTTTATAGATTTTTAATGGGATTTTTAAAATATGTAAATAATTAATATATATTAAAAATGCTATAAAACTTGATTTTATTGCATTTTTGACGATTTAAGCATTTTAAGGATTTTCTGAAAACATATTTTTTAGATAAAATCCACCATGAGTAAGCTTCTAAAGAAAATCATAAAATTTTGCTAACTTTTCCATAAATTTCAATTGCAGTAGAAATTCTATTTAAAAGTTTGAAAATCTAGTATTTTAGCTAAAAAATGAGTTTTGCCAGAAAAGCACTCAAACCGCTCTAAAACGTCGAAATATGCAATAAAATACGATTTTAACATTTTTCTGAGCTTTTTAATGTTTCATGTATTTTTCGAAAATAATATGAAATACTCTATAAAATATTGATTTTTATAGATTTTTAATGGATTTTTAAAATATGTAAATAATTAATAAATATTAAAATGCTATAAAACTTGATTTTATTGCATTTTTGACGATTTAAGGCATTTTAAGGATTTTCTGAAAACTTATTTTTAGATAAAATCCACCTATGAGTAAGCTTCCTAAAAGAAAATCATAAAATTTTGCTAACTTTTCCCATAAATTTCAATTGCAGTAAATTCTATTTAAAAGTTTGAAAATCTAGTATTTTAGCTAAAAATGAGTTTTGCCAGAAAAGCACTCAAACCGCTCTAAAACGTCGAAATATGCAATAAAATACGATTTTACACATTTTTCTGAGCTTTTAATGTTTCATGTATTTTCGAAAATAATATGAATATTATAAAATATTGATTTTTATAGATTTTTAATGGATTTTTTAAAATATGTAAATAATTATAATATTCAAAATGCTATAAAACTTGATTTTATTGCATTTTTGACGATTTAAGGCATTTTCAAGGATTTTCTGAAAACATATTTTTTAGATAAAATAACCATGAGTAAGCTTCTAAAAGAAAATCATAAAATTTTGCTTACTTTTCCATAAATTTCAATTGCAGTAGAATTATTTAAAGTTTGAAAATCTATATTTTAGCTAAAAACCTCAAACGCTTAACGTCGAAATATGCAATAAAATACGATTTTCAATTTTGAGTTTAATGTTTCATGTATTTCGAAAATATATGAAATATATAAAAATATTATTTTTATAGATTTTATGATTTTAAAATAGTAAATAATTAATATATATTAAAATGATAAACTGATTTATTGATTTTGAATAAGCATTTTAAGGATTTTCTGAAAAACATTTTAGATAAAATACCTATGGTAGCTCTAAAGAAAATCATAAAATTTTTAATTTTCCCATAAATTTCAATTGCAGTAAATTATTTAAAGTTTGAAATCTAGTATTTAGCTAAATGAGTTTGCCGAAAGCCTCAAACCGCTCTAAACGTCAATATGAATAAAATACGATTTTACACATTTCGAGCTTTTAATGTTTCATGATTTCGAAAATAATATGAATATCTATAAAAATTTGATTTTTATAAATTTTAATGTAATTTAAAATAAATGATTATTGCATTTGACGTTAGATTTCAAGTTTTCTGAAAACTATTTTAGATAAAATACCTATGGCTAAGAAAATCATAAAATTTGCACTTCCAAATTTCAATTGTAATTTTTTAAATAAACAGTATTTAGCAAAATGGTTTTCAAAGATCAAACCGTCTAAAGTCAAATATCATAATCATTTTACATTTCTGGTTTAATTTATGTATTTGAAATATAATAAAATATATTTATAATTAATGTTTAAATATAAATATTAATAATAAATGCTATAAACTTTTATTGATTTGACTTGATTTTGATTTTCTAAACATTTTTTACGATTTTAGCACATTTTTCTGAGCTTTTAATGTTTCATGTATTTTCGAAAATAATATGGAATATTCTATAAAAATATTGATTTTTATAGATTTTTAATTGGATTTTTTAAAAATAAGTAAATAATTATATATACTCAAAAATGCTATAAAACTTGATTTATTGCTTTTACATAATAAGGGTTTCATGATTTTCTGAAAACATATTTTTAATAAAATATACCATGAGTAAGCTTCCTAAAGAAAATCATAAAATTTTGACTTTTCCCATAAATTTCAATTGCAGTAGAAATTTATTTAAAAGTGTGATAATCTAAGCATTTTAGCAAAATGAGTTTTGCCAGAAAAGCACTCAAACCTGCTCTAAAACGTCGAATATGCAATAAATACGATTTTAGCACATTTTTCTGAGCTTTTAATGTTTCATGTATTTTCGAAAATATATGAAATACTTATAAAAATATTGATTTTATAGATTTAATTGGATTTTTTAAAAAAAAGTAAATAATTAATATATATCAAAAATGCTATAAACTTGATTTTATTGCATTTTTGACGATTTAGATTAAGGATTTTCTTTAAAACTCTTTTTTTGATTTAAAAATACCTATGAGTAAGCTTCTAAAAAGAAAATCATATAATTTTGCTTATTTTTCCCATAAATTTCAATTGCAGTAGAAATTCATTTAAAAGTTTGAAAATCTAGGTATTTTAGCTAAAAATGAGTTTTGCCAGAAAAGCACTCAAACCGCTCTAAAACGTCGAAATATGCAATAAAATACGATTTTATAACATTTTTCTGACTTTTAATGTTCATGTATTTTTCGAAAATAATATGAAATAATCTATAAAAAAATCGATTTTTATAAATTTTAATTGATTTTAAAATATGATTTTATTGCATTCTTGATGATTTACAAGGATTTTCAAGGGTTTTCTGAAAACATTTTTTAGATAAAATATACCTATGATAAGCTTCCCAAAAAAAAAATCATAAAATTTGCTTACTTTTCCCATAAATTTCAATTTGTAGAAATTTTATTTAAAAGTGTGATAATCTAAGTATTTTAGCTAAAAATGAGTTTTGCCAGAAAATCACTCAAACGCTCTAAAACGTCGAAATATGCAATAAAATACGATTTTAGCACATTTTTCTTAGCTTTTAATGTTTCATGTATTTTTCGAAAATATTATGAAATACTCTATAAAAATATTGATTTTTATAGATTTTAAATGATTTTTTAAAAATATGTAAATAATTAATAAATATTAAAATGCTATAAAACTTGTTTTATTGCATTTTTGACGATTTAAGGCATTTTCAAGGATTTTCTGACAACACTATTTTTAGATAAAATATACCTGAGTAAACTTCCTAAAAGAAAATCATAAAATTTTGCTTACTTTTCCCATAAATTTCAATTGCAGTAGAAATTCTATTTAAAAGTTTTTTAGCTAAAAAATGAGTTTTGCCAGAAAAGCACTCAAACCGCTCTAAATCGTCGAAATATGCAATAAAATACGATTTTAGCACATTTTTCTGAGCTTTTTAATGTTTCATGTATTTTTCGAAAATAATATGAAATACTCTATAGAAATATTGATGTTTATAGATTTTTAATGGGATTTTTTAAAAATATGTATATAATTAATAAATATTCAAAAATGCTATAAAACTTGATTTTATGGCATTTTTGACGATTTAAGGCATTTTCAAGGATTTTCTGAAAAACTTTTTTTTTAGATAAAATATACCTATGAGTAAGCTTCCTAAAACAAAATCATAAAATTATGCTAACTTTTCCCATAAATTTCAATTGCAGTAGAAATTATATTTAAAAGTTTGAAAATCTAAGTATTTTACCTAAAAAATGAGTTTTGAAAGAAAAGTACTCAAACCGCTCTAAAACGTCGAAATATGCAAAAAAATACGATTTTAGCACATTTTTCTTAGCTTTTTAATGTTTCATGTATTTTTCGAAAAAATATGAAATACTCTATAAAAATATTGATTTTTATAGATTTTTTATTGATTTTAAAAATATGTAAATAATTATTAAATATACAAAATGCTATAAAACTTGATTTTATTGCATTTTTTGAGGATTTAAGGCATTTTCAGGATTTTCTGAAAACACTATTTTTTAAATAAATTATACCTATAGTAAGCTTCCTAAAAGAAAATCATAAAATTTTGCTTACTTTTCCAATAAATTTCAATTGCAGTAGAAATTTATTTAAAAGTGTGATAATCTAGTATTTTAGCAAAAAATGAGTTTTGCCAGAAAACACTCAAACCGCTCTAAAACGTCGAAATATGCAATAAAATACGATTTTAGCACATTTTTCTGAGCTTTTTAATGTTTCATGTATTTTTCGAAAATAATATGAAATATCATAAAAATATTGATTTTTATAGATTTTTAATGGATTTTTAAAAATAGTAAATAATTAATACTCAAAATGCTATAAAACTTGTTTTTATTGCATTTTTGATGATTTAAGGCATTTTCAAGGATTTTCTGACAACACTATTTTTTTAGATAAAATATACCTGAGTAAACTTCCTAAAAGAAAACCTAAAATTTTGCTTACTTTTCTCCATAAATTTCAATTGCAGTAGAAATTCTATTTAAAAGTTTTTAGCTAAAAAATGAGTTTTGCCAGGAAAGCACTCAAACCATCTAAATCTCGAAATATGCAATAAAATACGATTTTAGCACATTTTTCTGAGCTTTTTAATGTTTCATGTATTTTTCGAAAATAATATGAATACTCTATAGAAATATTGATGTTTATAGATTTTAATGATTTTAAAAATATGTATATAATTAATGAATCAAAAATGCTATAAAACTTGATTTTATGCATTTTTGACGATTTAAGGCATTTTCAAGGATTTTCTGAAAACTTTTTTTAGATACTAAAAGAAAATCATAAAATTTTGCTTACTTTTCCCATAAATTTCAATTGCAGTAGAATTTATTTAAAAGTTTGATAATCTAGGATTTTAGCTAAAAATGAGTTTTGACAGAAAAGTACTCAAACCTTAAAACGTCGAAATATGCAAAAAAAAACGATTTTAGCACATTTTTCTTAGCTTTTTAGTGTTTCATGTATTTTTCGAAAATAATATAAAATATTCTTAATTAATATTGATTTTTATAGATTTTTAATGGGATAATTTAAAAATATGTAAATAATTGATAAATATTCAAAAAAGCTATAAAACGTTATTTTTTTGCATTTTTGACGATTTAAGGCATTTTGAAGGATTTTCTGAAAAACTAATTTTTTTTGATAAAATCCACCTATGAGTAAGCTTCCTAAAAGAAAATCATAAAATTTTGCTAACTTTTCCCATAAATTTCAATTGCAGTAGAAATTCTATTTAAAAGTTTGAAAATGTAGGTATTTTAGCTAAAAAATGAGTTTTGCCAGAAAAGCACTCAAACCTCTCTAAATCGTCGAAATATGCAATAAAATACCATTTTAGCACATTTTTATGATATTTTTTTATGTTTCATGTATTTTTTGAAAAATAATATGAAATATTTATAATAATATTTATTTTTATAGATTTATAATTGAATTTTTAAAAATATGTAAATAATTATTAAATATACAAAATGCTATAAAACTTGATTTTATTGCATTTTTAAATTAAAAGGATTTTTTTAAGGTTTTCTGAAAACACTATTTTTGATAAATTTTACCTATGAGTAAGCTTCCCCAAAAAAACATCATAAAATTTTGCTTACTTTTCCCATAAATTTCAATTGATGAAATTCTATTTAAAAGTGATTCTAACTATTTTGCTCAAAAAGAGTTTTCCAGAAAATCACTCAAACCGCTCTAAAACGTCAAAAAAATGCAATAAAAAACATTTAGCACATTTTTTTTAGCTTTTTTTAAGTTTCATGTATTTTCGAAAATAATATAAATACTCTATAAAAAAAGATTTTTTTAGTTTTTAATGGGATTTTTTTAAAAAAAAGTAAATATTTAATATATCTCAAAAAAATTTTAAAACTTGATTTTATTGCATTTTTGACGATTAAGGGATTTTAAAGTTTTCAGAAAAAACTATTTTTGTAGATAAAATCCCCCATATAAGCTTCCCAAAAGAAAATCATAAAATTTTGTTTAAATTTTCCCAAAAATTTTAATTGCAGTAGAAATTCTATCTAAAGTTTGAAAAAAAGAGTTTTGGGAAAAACACTTGATTTTATTGCATTTTTGACGATTTAAGGCATTTAAGTTTTTTTTAAAAACTTTAGTAAACTTCCTAAAACAAAATCATAAAATTATTAACTTTTCCCATAAATTTCAATTTCAGTAGAAATTATTTTAAAAGTTTGAAAATCTAAGTATTTTAGCTAAAACAGAGTTTTGCCAGAAAAGCCTCAAACCGCTCTACATGTCAAAATGCAATAAAAACCATTTTAGCACATTTTTATGATATTTT
>WNWK01054960.1:0-11401 GCA_009830355.1 Cherax destructor
GAGCAATGAAAGAAAAAGGAATTAGAGTTCCTTTGCAAATAGAAACAGGAACTAGACTTTCTCAGTTAGATCAGGTGGACCCCTTCCTTGACCACTTCCTTGCCAAGCCACAGCAGAGCGAGACGCCAACACCCCACCTAAGTTTAGTAACCGGCTTCCCAACAAAACCGTTAAAGTGTTGTTCACAGAGCGGGAAAATGGAGCTGTTTAAATTTGAGTCAATAAGATAAGATTTTGTTCGGATTTTTAATCTCGGAGGGTTAGCCACCCATGATAGCCCAAGATAGGCAGTTGCCATCGAGGGACTGTGCCTTATTTCCACTGGGATCCTCAATCTTGTCCCCAAGGATGTGACAAGTCGATTAACACCCAGGTACCCACTTGCTAGGTGAACAGGACAACAGGTGTGAGGAAATGCGTCGAATGTTTCCGCCCCTGACAGGAATCGAACCCGGGACCTTCAGCGCGTGAAGCGAGAGAAACAAGCGTCCCTTCTGTAACATACCCTGCGGGCAGAGTGAGATGAGGACAAGCGTCCCAGATTGAAGTCCCTCCATTTTCTTATTTGCAAGAAGTTGATGGGGAAGTGATTTTTTAATGCATAAAACAAGAGTTAGTAGATTTGAGGTTATATGTAACAAATAATGGCAATTTAGGGGGTTGAGATTTTTCAGGAACTCTGGACTCTTGAAGACACACAACATCAATGGGTTCAGTAATTACTATATGGTGAAGGTCAGGAAATCTTTTTCTAAGTGACGCAATATTTCAACTCAAAATATAAAGTTTATATGAGTTTTGTTCCATTATAAAGTCCTGGGATATTGTTTATTTTCTTAGCACGATTTTTATATATATAAACAGCACACATTATCAATGTCAACAGTGTTACCTCGCTCCATGATTTTCTTAAGTGCACTTCCAGTTGTGAGGCCTCGTGGGAGTCTTTGTTTACACAGAGCACGACGCTGTTCCTCTGTGAATGTATGACAGGTGGCATTCCCTCCACCACTATCATTACACTTATCACTATAACTATCATCACCGACACCACTTTCCTCATTACATTTACTACATTAATCACCACTATTACATTCAACATTAACATCAACGTTATCACCATCACCACACTCGGCACCATCACCACACTCGGCACCATCACCACACTTGGCACCATCACCACACTCGGCACCATCACCACACTCGGCACCATCACCACACTCGGCACCATCACCACACTCGGCACCATCACCACACTCGGCACCATAACCACACTCGGCACCATCACCACACTCGGCACCATCACCACATACATAAGTAAGTTTATTCATGTATACACAATTACGTAGATTATCATACATAGCAGCATATGTATACCTGGAGAGGGTTCCGGGGGTCAACGCCCCCGCGGCCCGGTCTGTGACCAGGCCTCATGGTGGTTCATGGCCTGATCAACCAGGCTGTTACTGTTAGCCGCACGCAAACCGACGTACGAACCAAAGACCGGCTGGTCAGGTAATGACTTTAGGTGCCTGTCCAGCGCCTGTGCAGTGCCTGTCCAGCGCCTGTCCAGTGCCTGTCCAGCGCCTGTCAAGTGCCTGTCCAGCGCCTGTCCAGTGCCTGTCCAGTGCCTGTCCAGCGCCTGTCCAGTGCCTGTCCAGCGCCTGTCCAGTGCCTTCTTGGATAACCCAAAAAAGTCAGTGACTTATTTCCATTGGGGTCCTTGTGATAATTATTATTTATATTTAAAAATTAAAAACAATTAATCAGATACGGAAAACTTGAGGAAATTAAAATCTCATCGATACCAGTTATACTAAGCAAATTTCCTAAATTTGCTTGTAACAGATAAGTGAACTGTAGATATAAATCCAAATTAATTTCCATGAACGTGCCTATCTGTGCTCATGATAATGCGAGCACAGATGGGCATGTTTGTGGAGCAACTTGCAATGTGAACAGACTGACTGATGTTGTAGTGGCCAGGCTTAGGCTTGGCTACAAGTACATACTTCTGACAGTTTGGGAGACACAGATGATGATCAAACTAAATGCAAATTATGTGGTCAGGCATATGGTCACTGTCTTGAACACTATGTGCTTAATTGTGCACTTATTGAGGAATATAGAGATAGACAGTATAATAACCTATGTGACATGTCAAGATATCTTATTCATGAAATAAGATACCAATTGTACTAAGCAAATTTCCTAAATTTGCTTGTAACAGATAATTGAAATGTAGATATAAACCCAAATGTACAATTGTTAACCCCTTTGTGGCCTAGTGCCTAGGCCTTCTGTGTATCCATATGCTCTTGCGCTACCCTCCACAGAATGGATATGGGGTGCACAATAAACTAGCCACTACCGTCCACAGGATGGATATGGGGTGCACAATAAACTAGCCACTACCGTCCACAGGATGGATATGGGGTGCACAATAAACTAGCCACTACCGTCCACAGGATGGATATGGGGTGCACAATAAACTAGCCACTACCGTCCACAGGATGGATATGGGGTGCACAATAAACTAGCCACTACCGTCCACAGGATGGATATGGGGTGCACAATAAACTAGCCACTACCGTCCACAGGATGGATATGGGGTGCACAATAAACTAGCCACTACCGTCCACAGGATAAATATGGGGTGCACAATAAACTAGCCACTACCGTCCACAGGATGGATATGGGGTGCACAATAAACTAGCCACTACCGTCCACAGGATGGATATGGGGTGCACAATAAACTAGCCACTACCGTCCACAGGATGGATATGGGGTGCACAATAAACTAGCCACTACCGTCCACAGGATGGATATGGGGGCACAATAAACTAGCCACTACCGTCCACAGGATGGATATGGGGGCACAATAAACTAGCCACTACCGTCCACAGGATGGATATGGGAGGCACAATAAACTAGCCACTACCGTCCACAGGATGGATATGGGGTGCACAATAAACTAGCCACTACCGTCCACAGGATGGATATGGGGTGCACAATAAACTAGCCACTACCGTCCACAGGATGGATATGGGGTGCACAATAAACTAGCCACTACCGTCCACAGGATGGATATGGGGTGCACAATAAACTAGCCACTACCGTCCACAGGATGGATATGGGGGCACAATAAACTAGCCACTACCGTCCACAGGATGGATATGGGGCACAATAAACTAGCCACTACCGTCCACAGGATGGATATGGGGTGCACAATAAACTAGCCACTACCGTCCACAGGATGGATATGGAGTGCACAATAAACTAGCCACTACCGTCCACAGGATGGATATGGGGTGCACAATAAACTAGCCACTACCGTCCACAGGATGGATATGGGGTGCACAATAAACTAGCCACTACCGTCCACAGGATGGATATGGGGTGCACAATAAACTAGCCACTACCGTCCACAGGATGGATATGGGGTGCACAATAAACTAGCCACTACCGTCCACAGGATGGATATGGGGTGCACAATAAACTAGCCACTACCGTCCACAGGATGGATATGGGGGCACAATAAACTAGCCACTACCGTCCACAGGATGGATATGGGAGGCACAATAAACTAGCCACTACCGTCCACAGGATGGATATGGAGTGCACAATAAACTAGCCACTACCGTCCACAGGATGGATATGGAGTGCACAATAAACTAGCCACTACCGTCCACAGGATGGATATGGAGTGCACAATAAACTAGCCACTACCGTCCACAGGATGGATATGGAGTGCACAATAAACTAGCCACTACCGTCCACAGGATGGATATGGAGTGCACAATAAACTAGCCACTACCGTCCACAGGATGGATATGGGGTGCACAATAAACTAGCCACTACCGTCCACAGGATGGATATGGGGTGCACAATAAACTAGCCACTACCGTCCACAGGATGGATATGGGGCACAATAAACTAGCCACTACCGTCCACAGGATGGATATGGGAGGCACAATAAACTAGCCACTACCGTCCACAGGATGGATATGGAGTGCACAATAAACTAGCCACTACCGTCCACAGGATGGATATGGAGTGCACAATAAACTAGCCACTACCGTCCACAGGATGGATATAGAGTGCACAATAAACTAGCCACTACCGTCCACAGGATGGATATGGAGTGCACAATAAACTAGCCACTACCGTCCACAGGATGGATATGGGGGCACAATAAACTAGCCACTACCGTCCACAGGATGGATATGGAGTGCACAATAAACTAGCCACTACCGTCCACAGGATGGATATGGGGGCACAATAAACTAGCCACTACCGTCCACAGGATGGATATGGGGGGCACAATAAACTAGCCACTACCGTCCACAGGATGGATATGGGGGGCACAATAAACTAGCCACTACCGTCCACAGGATGGATATGGAGTGCACAATAAACTAGCCACTACCGTCCACAGGATGGATATGGGGGGCACAATAAACTAGCCACTACCGTCCACAGGATGGATATGGGGGCACAATAAACTAGCCACTACCGTCCACAGGATGGATATGGGGGCACAATAAACTAGCCACTACCGTCCACAGGATGGATATGGGGGCACAATAAACTAGCCACTACCGTCCACAGGATGGATATGGGGGCACAATAAACTAGCCACTACCGTCTACAGGATGGATATGGAGTGCACAATAAACTAGCCACTACCGTCCACAGGATGGATATGGGGGGCACAATAAACTAGCCACTACCGTCCACAGGATGGATATGGGGGGCACAATAAACTAGCCACTTCGGTGACAAAATCTAATCTAATCATCGGAGTACAAAACTTTTCACAGTATTTTATCCACAGTGGTATATTACAGACCATTCTGGAAAAATACCCTGACTTTGCTCCCTGTAAATAAAGCATTACCACACATACGTGTGTACTCACCTAATTGTGGTTGCAGGGGTCGAGACTCAGCTCCTGGCCCCGCCTCTTCGCTGTCTGCTACTGGGTCTCTGCTCTCCCTGCTCCATGAGCTTTATCATACCTTGTCTTAAAACTATGTATGGTTCCTGCCTCCACTATTTCTTTTCCTATGCAAAATCAAAGTCGAGAACAACAACCAGTATTGGGCCCCTACTTAAACCGGATGGGTCCTACACAGATGACAGCAAGGAAATGAGTGAGTTACTTAAATCCCAGTATGACTCAGTCTTTAGCGAGCCACTAACCAGACTGAAAATCGAAAACCTAAATGATTTTTTCATGAGAGTGCCACAGAACTTGACAGACGCATGCCTTTCTGACATCATCACTACGCCAAATGAATTTGAAAAGGCAATAAATGACATGCCCATGCACTCCGCTCCAGGCCCAGACTCATGGAACTCCGTGTTCATCAAGAACTGCAAGAAGCCCCTATCACATGCTTTTAACATCCTATGGAGAGGGAGCATGGACACTGGGATCGTCCCCCAGTTACTAAAAACAACAGACATAGCCCCGCTCCACAAAGGGGGCAGTAAAGCAATAGCAAAGAACTACAGACCAATTGCGCTAACGTCCCATATCATAAAAATCTTTGAAAGGGTTCTAAGAAGCAAGATCGCCACCCATCTTGATACCCATCAATTGCACAACCCAGGACAGCATGGGTTTAGAGCAGGCCGCTCCTGTCTGTCCCAACTACTGGACCACTACGACAAGGTCCTGGATGCTCTAGAAGATAAACAGAATGCAGATGTTATATACACAGATTTTGCAAAAGCCTTTGACAAGTGTGACCATGGTGTAATAGCACACAAAATGCGTGATAAAGGAATAACAGGAAAAGTTGGTAGATGGATTTATAATTTCTAACACATAGAACACAAAGAGTAGTAGTCAACAGAGTAAAGTCTGAGGCAGCTACTGTGAAAAGCTCTGTTCCACAAGGCACAGTACTTGCTCCCATCCTATTCCTCATCCTCATATCAGACATTGACAGGGATATAAGCCACAGTGCTGTGTCTTCCTTTGCAGATGACACCGAATCTGTATGACAGTGTCCACCGTTGAAGACACTGCAAGACTCCAAGCAGACATAAACCAAATCTTTAAATGGGCTGCAGAAAACAATATGAAGTTCAATGATGAGAAATTTCAATTACTCAGATACGGAAAACGTGAAGAAATTAAAATCTCATCGGAGTACAAAACTAATTCCAACCACACAATAGAGCGAAAAACTAATGTCAAAGACCTGGGAGTGTTCATGTCAGAGGATCTCACCTTCAAGGACCATAACAATGTAGCAATTGCATCTGCTCGAAAAATGACAGGATGGATAATGAGAACCTTCAAAACCAGGGATGCCAAGCCCATGTTGACACTTTACAGATCGCTTGTTCTATCTAGGCTGGAATATTGCTGCACACTAACTGCACCTTTCAAGGCGGGTGAAATTGCTGACCTTGAAAATGTGCAGAGAACCTTCACGGCACGCATAAGTGCGATAAACCACCTCAACTACTGGGAACGCTTGAAGTTCCTAAACCTGTACTCTCTAGAACGCAGGCGGGAGAGATACATTATTATATACACATGGAAAATTCTCGAGGGCTTAGTACCAAACTTGCACACAAAAATCACTCCCTACGAAAGCAAAAGACTCGGCAGGCGATGTAACATTCCCCCAATGAAGAGCAGGGTGCCACTAGCACGTTGAGGGACAACACAATAAGTGTGAGGGCCCAAGATTGTTCAACTGCCTCCCAGCATACATCAGGGGATTACCAACAAGCCCCTGGCTGTCTTCAAGCAGGCACTGGACAGGCACCTCAAGTCGGTACCTGATCAGCCGGGCTGTGGTTCGTACGTTGGACTGCGTGCGGCCAGCAGTAACAGCCTGGTTGATCAGGCTCTGGTCCAACAAGAGGCCTGGTCACGGACCGGGCCGCGGGGGCGTTGACCCCTGGAATTCTCTCCAGGTAGACTCCAGGTAGACTATATCTTTCTCTAGTCCATTCCACTTCCTGACTACTCTGTGGCTGAAGAAATGTTTCCTGACATCCCTTTGACTCATCTGAGTCTTCAGCTTCCAGTTGTGTCCCCTTGTTTCTGTGTTCCCTCTCTGAAACAACCTGTCACTATCTACCTTGTCAATTCCCCGCAGTATTTTTGACTCACTGTAAATATACCGTAACCATCCAACAAGGAGTATCTTTGACCTCCTATATATCTCTCCCAAGACCCACACGACAATCATGTCTCCTCTGACCCTTCTTTCCTCCAGTGTTGTTAGTCCTATTTCCCTCAACCTTTCTTCATAAGACAGACCCCTGAGTTGTGGAACTAACCTTGTCGCAAACCTTTGCACTTTCTCTAGTTTCCTTACGTGCTTGACCAGGTGTGGGTTCCAGACTGGTGCTGCATATTCTAGTATGGGCCTGACGTACACGGTATACAGTGTCTTGAACGATTCCTTGTTAAGGTAACGGAACGCTAATCTAAGGTTTGCCAGACGCCCATATGCTGCCGCAGTTATCTAGTTGATGTGTGCCTCCGGAGACGTGCTAGGGTGTATGTGTGTTTGTGTGGGTGTGACCCAACATATATTTGACCAAACACTGCAGATGTATTCCTGAGTTCCTGAATTCGGTCAACCTCGCGGTCTGTGACAGGCCTCATTGACAGCAAAGCCAGCTGTTACTCTGACCGTCACGGAGCTTATGCCTGAGAGAATTCCAGGGGTCCAATCTGCCCCTGCGGTCCCGGTCTGTGACCCGAGATGCCTCCATGTTTTTTTTTTTTGTACTGCAGGAAAACCCTGAAACGTGCAACCAGGGCTAGTTTACTGGCTTGATGCCCCCCACAACCCCAGTCCATCGGGGAAAACCCAAGGCCCTTCGCCGTGGTGTGAAGCGAGAGCTTTAGCCACCAGACCACCAGAGCCCTTCGTAGGGAGTGATTTTCGTGTGCAAGTTTGGTACTAATCCCTCGAGAATTTTCCACGTGTATATAATAATGTATCTCTCCCGCCTGCGTTCTAGGGAGTACAGGTTAAGAAACTTCAAGCGTTCCCAGTAATTGAGGTGGTTTATCGCAGTTATGCGTGCCGTGAAGGTTCTCTGCACATTTTCAAGGTCAGCAATTTCACCTGCCTTGAAAGGTGCAGTTAGTGTGCAGCAATATTCCAGCCAAGATAGAAAAAGCGATCTGTAAAGTGTCATCATGAGCTTGGCATCTCTGGTTTTAAAGGTTCTCATTATCCATCCTGTCATTTTTCTAGCAGATGCGATTGCTACGGTGTTATGGTCCTTGAAGGTGAGATCCTCTGACATGATCACTCCCAGGTCTTTGACATTAGTTTTTCGCTCCATTGTGTGGTTGGAATTAGTTTTGAACTCCGATGAGATTTTAATTTCTTTACGTTTTCCGTATCTGAGTAATTGAAATTTCTCATCATTGAACTTCATATTGTTTTCTGCAGCCCATTTAAAGATTTGGTTTATGTCTGCTTGGAGTCTTGCAGTGTCTTCAACGGTGGATACTGTCATACAAATTCGGGTGTCATCAGCAAAGGAAGACACGGCACTGTGGCTTATATCCCTGTCTATGTCCGATATGAGGATGAGAAACAGGATGGGAGCGAGTACTGTGCCTTGTGGAACAGAGCTTTTCACATTAGCTGCCTCAGACTTTACTCTGTTGACTACTACTCTTTGTGTTCTACATGTTAGGAAATTATAGATCCATCTACCAACTTTTCCTGTTATTCCACCTCCACATCCACCACCATCAAGGACATTACCAGTAACAGACAGGACAAGCTTCAATCCAGGGCAAGGGTATACACAATCCCTTGTAATGGCTGCAGCAAATTATACGTTTGCGAAACATCCAGAGACCTACAAACACGCAATTCAGAACACCAGTACGCAGGCAGATCTGACGACTCAAGAAATGCCTATGTTCAACACCGAAATTTACACAACCATTTAATCAACTACAGAACGCAAGACTCATTGCCAGAGAAGACAACACGCAATACCGAAGAATCTTGGAATCTGTATATCCAACAACTTCAACCAGAACAACGGCTTCTACAACATAGCTGAACCTATTGCCAAGAAACTTCTTCAACGCTATCCCACATAGAACTCAAGAATGGAACACTGCAGGTCCTTTAAGTCACACAAGGTTTTTTAACTTTCAAATTTACTTTAGACTGTCCATGCTTTCCACCTGACTATTATGCTCATTATTCATGTTGCTCATTTTCCAGGTAGATCTGTCTGTGACTCGATAAAGCCCACTGCGTGGGCGAAACGTCATAAATGTAGCTGAAGTAGTCATAATTGTAGCTGAAGTAGTCATAACTGTAGCTGAAGTAGTCATAACTGTAGCTGAAGTAGTCATAACTGTAGCTGAAGTAGTCATAACTGTAGCTGAAGTAGTCATAACTTGTAGTGCTGAAGTAGTCATAACTGTAGCTGAAGTAGTCATAACTGTAGCTGAAGTAGTCATAACTGTAGCTGAAGTAGTCATAACTGTAGCTGAAGTAGTCATAACTGTAGCTGAAGTAGTCATAACTGTAGCTGAAGTAGTCATGATTGTAGCTGAAGTAGTCATAACTGTAGCTGAAGTAGTCATGATTGTAGCTGAAGTAGTCATAACTGTAGCTGAAGTAGTCATAACTGTAGCTGAAGTAGTCATAATTGTAGCTGAAGTAGTCATGATTGTAGCTGAAGTAGTCATAATTGTAGCTGAAGTAGTCATATTTGTAGCTGAAGTAGTCATAACTGTAGCTGAAGTAGTCATAATTGTAGCTGAAGTAGTCATAACTGTAGCTGAAGTAGTCATAACTGTAGCTGAAGTAGTCATAACTGAAGCTGAAGTAGTCATAATTGTAATTTTTTCTATATTTTATTTAAAAAGCCCACAATTGCACAACACCAAAGAGACATGCTACATGGTTCAAACTAACAGCATGTAAACCCCCAAAGCTAGGGTTACTTGGGTATGAAAATAAATGGTATAAAATACCGACACAATGAAAAAATAAACACATAAATAAACACTTGGTATCTTTATTGAAAAGTTCCACAGTGGCTTCATCAGTCCAATACTGATGAAGCCACTGTGTGGCGAAACGTTTTCAATAAAGATACCAAGTGTTGCATATGTGTCTAATTTAACAACTTGTCGGTTCTCTGAACCATTCATCTACATCCTGTCTGACACAGCAACTTCTTGGGATCTTGATACAAAGGGATTCTTCAACATTTGTCCAAACCTTTGGACAAGGACTATTTCTGACTAGTGGTTGATACCACTATGACCTGCCTCCTCCTGCTTCATCTCACCTGTCTACAGTATATAAGCAACTTCTATTTGCCTTGTGTTGTATTTACTTCAAGATTGATGGACTGAACACATCGACTCCAGGCCGAGGGACTGATTACCTCATACTCCTCCTTTTATTACTACTTTCTTTTTGTATTGGACTGATGAAGCCACTGTGTGGCGAAACGTTTTCTCAATAAAGATACCCAAGTGTTGCATATGTGTCTAATTTAACAGATCTGTCTGTGACTCGATAAAGCCCACTGTGTGGGCGAAACGTTGTCAATAAAGGATCACATTATACTGCTTATGTGTTTATTTTTCCGTTACTTGGGTATACACCCGCCCTCTCCCCCCACATAACATATTTGAAATATACTGCAGTATGTTGCATGACTATCCAATTACCAATTCCTAACAGGTTACCTCATATTTATTTAGAAACACATACATTGAGACAAGAAACCCTACAATTTTAACAGCATTTAAAATTTTACAAACTCATAAAGTATACACATCACCTACAGCATAAACGAACATCAAAACTCTGGATTCTGTATCATGACTATACAATTACCAAATGCTTAACATCCTTTCTCATGTTTTCTACAGATACCAACAATTAAACAATAACAAAGAAATATGATACCTTTATATAACTAATCGTATATAAAAAAATTCCCCACCACTTTTTTTTATTATATTTTTAAACTTGATCAAAATAATTTGAAAACAGCACATAGATATATGAATGGGAAAAATAATTGGGCAATACAGATGAATATACACCAAAACAAAGGGGCTTAATTCACTAATTCCTGTAATTTTCAGTTACCAAATTCTCACACGTCTGTAATGTACAGACGGCAACACAAACCCCCTCCCACCCCAGGTGCACCACTCCGATACATGCCGCTGACTACTGCGGCAAAACAACAAATAACCTACAATTTAGGGAAATACAATGTCCAAATATGAAAAGGTCTTATAAAATGGAACGTTCTCTGTAGACCTTAAGGCAACCCAGTGAACATTAAAGTAAAATGAAACGTTTTTCCTTCTTCATGAGTGAAAAACCAAACACTGGTCAGTGGTCACGAG
>WNWK01054961.1:0-11400 GCA_009830355.1 Cherax destructor
AAAAAAAATGGGGAGAATCACATCAAGAGGACCGGAGGGCTGCAAACAGCCCGGAAAAGCTGACATCTGGTCTGCAGTTGGCTTCTAATTAATCCCCCCAAATGCAAAGTCATGAGGATGGGAAAAAGGGGGCAAAGAAGCCCCTGACGAGCGTGGGGAAAAAAAGGCTACAAACCTCGGAAAAGGAAAAAGCCCTTTGGGGGGGATAACGAAGCCGTCTCCGGGAAACATAAACCAGATAACTGAACAGCATAGGGCGTCTGGAAAACCCTTTAGATTAGCTTTCCGCCCCCTTTTCGGAATGTTCAAGAACTGTATACCGTATACGCGGGCCCCAATAGAATATGCAGCACCAGCTGGAACCCCCCCTGGTCAAGCACAAAAGGAAAAACCCGGGAAAAAGAAAAGGTTTTCCCAAAAAATTATTCCACAAGGGGGGTCCCTTAAAAAAAAGTTTGGGGGGAAAAGGGGACTAAAACACGGGAGGAAAGAAGGGGGGGGATAAAAAAAAAAAAGGGGGGGAAGAAAGGGTAGTGACTTTTTTCAGGGGGGAAAACACAAAAACCCGGGGGACCAACGGGAATAAGACCAGATGAGTGGGGACGGGAAACATTTTTTCACCCAAAAAATTAGGAAGTGGAATGGACTAGAAAAAGATTGTGGAGGCAGGAACCATCATAGTTTTAAAAAAAGGTTAAAAAGCTCATGGAGCAGGGGAGCAGCCCCCCAAAAGGAAAGAAGAGGCGGGGCCAGGGCTGAGTCTGCCCCTGCAACCAAAATTTGGGGGGAAAGGGAGTACACCCCCCCCCCGGGGGCCCCTATTGTCTAATCGAAATTTCCTGGGGAAAAAAAGGTAATAACACACACACCCCGTGTCAATGCTTTTTTTACAGGGAGCAAAGTCGGGGTTTTTTCCCCAAAAAGGTTTTTAATATCCCAAATTGTGGATGAATGGAAGGAAAATAGATTTAACGGGGCTGACTCTTGCATATCACAGTTGAAAGGAACCAAATTTATAAAAAATATTCTGAAACTGAACATCATGCAAAAAGCTTGTTCAGAAAAAAATGCGTAATTTTATCCCGAAAAAAATTAATTTTTAAAAAAAATGTTACACACTCACAGCCGAAAAGAAAATTTTGAAATATAAATAGTTCGGGGGTTTTGCAGTCAAGTTTCAGTCTGAAGGGAAAAAATGTTTTGGAAAAAACCAAAAACTGGACAACCCCTTTTGCAACCTTTGTTTTCCCAAAACCCCTGAGCGGAGAAAAAATTACACTGAGTTTAAATTGAACCTGCATGGATTACCTGGGCTGGCTTGGGGGTTGATGTTCTCGATGCAGGAAAAAATTCACCACAGACACAGGCAATAAAATTAAATTAATGTGGGGACAGTCCGTTTTCAAGGTCATACACCGGGCCACAGTCTTCGGGGGTTCCAAAACTGCAAATTTTTAATTTTTTTTAAACCTGCAGCACTTAACCAAGAATCAAAACCAATTTAAAAAATGTATGGTAGAGATATAATGATTAATTGTTACTTTTAATTTAACTAGGAAAGCCCACTAGATGGAGGGCAAGGAAAAAAAAAAAAGGCTGATTTTTTTAAACATTTAAAGGTAACCCAAACTAAGGAAAAGTGTTCATGAAATTTTGAACATCATGAAAGAGTGCTTGTTCAAAAAAAAAAATGCAATAATCTTATCCCTAACAAAATTAACTTAATGTTATAAAATAAAAGATTAACCCCAAAAATGAATAGTAATTTGAAATATTTTGGGGAATTTAACAGTCAAGTTTCCCCCCAAGGGGAAAAATGTATTAGGAAACACAGCACAACACTGGGACAAGCAATTTAAACCCAAAATTGTATTTGATAGTTCAGAACATTGAGCGGAGAATTACACTGAGTTGATAAATGTAAGGGAAATCACTAATGAAATAAACTTGACCCTTTTTTTTAAAATCTTTTAAAACAGGCTTACAGATAACAGTTAACTTTTCCCCGCGAAACACTGTTGCTGAAGGTCAAAATAATCCTAGTGTAGAGGTGAAAAAGTTAGGGAGTTAACCGGGGGGGACTGGAAAACCCGCAGCCACCCTTCCCCGCCCCCTTACCCGGAAAGGGGGCGATTTCTTTGGGGTGAAATGCGCTTTTTTCGGGCTCCGAGCCCCCGGGGGCCGTCGTCCCCAGTTTACTTCTTTTTTCACCCCCCCGGGGGGTGGTGGAAAAAGACAAGCATGGAGAGATATGTGGGTGATGGTGGTAGCGACACAGGGTTTAAACCCCTCTCCCTTTTCATTCCACCTTTAAATCCATCGGTTTTAAAACCCCCCTAAGCCACTAGATAAAAAATGAGTTTTTTTGGCAGGAAAACCTTTTTGGCAGGAACAATTTGGGGTTTAGGATTTTGGGGAAGGGCAGCTGTGTCTGGGTTACCTTAGTTTGTCCGCCTCTTGTTTTTTGTTTTAAACCTGCTTGTGTGCCAGTTAAACCCGTGTCAACCACTTGGAAATCTTTTTGCAGGCCGTATGCACACAGGAGACACAATCTTAAAAAGGGTGGGTGGGGAAACGGGGAAAACTGGGCAGGAACAGGGGACTCCCGGGACGTATGTGGGGAGGCAAAAAGCCCCTTTGCCATAAGTAAATAAAGGGGAATAGCTGAGTTCTAAATAGAGGGGGGGGGCAGGCGAGGGGGTGTAGATAGGGCCTTTTTTTTGCCACTTAAACCAACACTTTTCGTTTAACTAGGTAGATACTAGTCACAGCTCCCCATAAAAGTTCCCGCAACAATGCAGCTGCGATCCAACGATAGAGTTGTAAGGGTGAGTTGTCAGTTTAGGAAATAAGCAGTCCCGGGATACAAACCCGGACCCCACCCACACGTCCTCTTCCCCCAAATACTAGCCCAAACTGGAATCTTACAGGAATCAAGAAAGGGAAGAACTAAAAGCTATAAATGAAAATTTTTTAAAAAACCCAAAGTATTTATTTTCTTATGCAAAAAACAAAGTCAAGAACATCCAGATTGGGGCCCCACTTAAACGGGATGGGTCCTACACAGATGACAGCAAGGAAATGAGTGAGTTACTTAAGTCCCAGTATGACCCCCGTTTTTAGCGAGCCACTAACCAGACTGAAAATCGAAGACCATATGAATTTTTTTAGAGTGCCAAAAGAACTTGACAGACGCATGCCTATCTGACATCACCACGACGCCAAATGACTTCGAAAAAAGGGAACAAATGACATGCCCATGCACTCCGCTCTAGGCCCAGACTCATGGGAAATCCATGTTCATCAAGAACTGCAAAAGCCCCCTTACGTGCTTTTTAAAATCCTAGGGGGAGGGACATGGACACTGGGGTCGTCCCACAGTCACTAAAAACAACAGACATAGTCCCACCCCCACAAAGGGGGCAGTAAAGAATAGCAAAGAACTACAGACCAATAGCCCCCAACGTCCCATATCATAAAAAATTCTCCTTAATTTGCACATTACTAACCACAGCAAAATACACTTATTGATATCTGTGATTCCCCTTAATTTTCACAGTTCTAACCAAAATTCTAATACAACTATTGCTCCATAATACTTAAGCTAGTCATAAGTTTGCCTAAGATACTCCAATATAGAAACTATATTATGCCAATATATCACCTTTATCATTAATATATACACTAATTGCTAACTTTTTATACTAATTGTTAAATTCTCAATGTTTAAATTCCAGTACCTAAATTTTGTAAACCTAACCTTACAATCTGTATATCTATTGTATAGCTATTGAGTAAGACCTATCATAAGACTGCCTGAAAAGCCTAGGCATACCTAGGCATATTATTGGCCATCTTGTAATATCAACTTTAATGTATAACTATAAGTACCCCCCACCTTGTATTACATGAAATAAAGAATTTGAATTTGAATTTGAAGAAGCACGATCGCCACTCATCTTGATACCCATCAATTGCACAACCCAGAGCAGCATGGGTTTAGAGCAGGCCGCTCCTGTCTGTCCCAACTACTGGACCACTACGACAACGTCATAGATGCTCTAGAAGACAAACAAAATGCAGATGTTATATACACAGCCTCTTCAAAAGCCTTTGACAAGTGTGATCATGGTGTAATAGCACACAAAATACGTGATAAAGGAATAACAGGAAAAGTTGGTAGATGGATCTATAATTTCCTAACAAGTAGAACACAAAGAGTAGTAGTCAACAGAGTAAAGTCTGAGGCAGCTACTGTGAAAAGCTCTGTTCCACAAGGCACAGTACTTGCTCCCACCCTGTTCCTCATCCTCATATCGGACATAGACAGGGATATAAGCCACAGTGCTGTGTCTTCCTTTGCAGATGACTCCCGAATCTGTAAGACAGTGTCCACCGTTGAAGACACTGCAAGACTCCAAGCAGACATAAACCAAATCTTTAAATGGGCTGCAGAAAACAATATAAAGTTCAATGATGAGAAATTTCAATTACTCAGATACGGAAAAAGTGAAGAAATTAAAATCTCATCGGAGTACAAAACTAATTCCAACCACACAATAGAGCGAAAAACTAATGTCAAAGACCTGGGAGTTATCATGTCAGAGGATGTCACCTTCAAGGACCATAACACCGTAGCAATTGCATCTGCTAGAAAAATGACAGGATGGATAATGAGAACCTTCAAAACCAGGGATGCCAAGCCCATGTTGACACTTTACAAATCGCTTGTTCTATCTAGGCTGGAATATTGCTGCACACTAACGTCACCTTTCAAGGCGGGTGAAATTGTTGACCTTGAAAATGTGCAGAGAACCTTCACGGCACGCATAACTGCGATAAACCACCTCAATTACTGGGAACTCTTGAAGTTCCTAAACCTGTACTCTCTAGAACGCAGGCGGGAGGGATACATTATTATATACACATGGAAAATTATCGAGGGATTAGTACCAAACTTGCACACGAAAATCACTCCCTACGAAAGCAAAAGACTCGGCAGGCGATGTAACATACCCCCAATGAAGAGCAGGGGTGCCACTAGCACGTAAAGAAACTAGAGAAAGTGCAAAGGTTTGCGACAAGGTTAGTTCCACAACTCAGGGGTCTGTCTTATGAAGAAAGATTGAGGGAAATAGGACTAACAACACTGGAGGAAAGAAGGGCCAGAGGAGACATGATAACGACATACAAAATACTGCGGGGAATTGACAAGGTAGATAGTGACAGGATGTTTCAGAGAGGGAACACAGAAACAAGGGGACACAACTGGAAGCTGAAGACTCAGATGAGTCAAAGGGATGTCAGGAAGCATTTCTTCAGCCACAGAGTAGTCAGGAAGTGGAATAGTCTAGAGAAAGATATAGTGGAGGCAGGAACCATACATAGTTTTAAGACAAGGTATGATAAAGCTCATGGAGCAGGGAGAGCAGAGACCCAGTAGCAGTCAGCGAAGAGGCGGGGCCAGGAGCTGAGTCTCGACCCCTGCAACCACAATTAGGGGAGTACAATTAGGTGAGTACAATAAGTGTGAGGGGCCCAAGATTGTTCAACTGCCTCCCAGCATACATCAGGGGGATTACCAACAAACCCATGGCTGTCTTCAAGCAGGCACTGGACAGGCACCTAAAGTCGGTACCTGACCAGCCAGGCTGTGGTTCGCACGTTGGACTGCCTGCGGCCAGCAGTAACAGCCTGGTTGTTCAGGCTCTGGTCCAAAATGAGGCCTGGTCACGGACCGGGCCACGGGGGCGTTGACCCCTGGAATTCTCTCTAGGTAAACTCCAGGTAAACTAAGTCACTAGGTAAGGATTTGCTTTTTGGCTTGATGGCTTTGCTTTCTCGATGCACGAAAGCACTGGTATGGCAGGAATATTGTAACTGCAGGCTATCTTAATGTGTCCTGGCGGAAATTGTGGAGTGCAGGCAGGAGGACTGACAGGGGCACCCAGGCACTTATGTGGGCAGGCAAGATCCGCCTCTAGACCATAAGTAAATAGAGGCGAATGGCTGAGTTCCAAATCGAGGAAGGAGGGGAGGAAGCAGTGAAGGAAGGCCTAAAGCCACTTCAAACCAACACTGTGTGTTTAACTAGGTAGATCACTAGTCACAGCTCACACATAAAAGTTCCAGCAATAATGCAGCTGCGATCCAACGATATGAGTTGCATGATGAGTTGTCAGTCGAGTGAAATAAGCAGTCCTGAGATAGAAGGCCTAGGACCTCACTCCCACACGTACACACGTCCTCTACCCTCAAACTCTCAACCCGAACTGTAAATTGATGTAACAGTATTTATGTGTACCTGTACCGGAATAAACTTACCTATCAGTTAAAATAGATAACCCTCAATATTAACTTACTCTGCCAAATGACGAACATGTGAATATTTGGTTAACTATTTTAAAATTATTTAAAAAAATAAACATTAATAAATTAAATATTAGGATTTATCTAAACATAATTTATCTGTTTTAGACTAATTAAATATTTTAAATTTAAAAAAGAAAAATAAATATTTTGGCGATTTCTTTAATGATTTTAAATTTTTTATATAATATATATTTTTTTTCTCAAAGAAAATATATTTAATGATTTCATTTTTAAAGGCGCTACGTACGCATAACTATGAATGCTGATACACTACATAAGTGAAATTTTGGAAACCCTTTTAAATATTATAAGGGTTAAATGTATTAGTTATTCTTTCAGAGAAATGGTATTAAAAAAAGAATGTTTCCTATGTACCTTTGAAATTATTTAAGTATTCAACTAATTTTCATTATTTTTTTTTTGTGAGAATACGTATTAATTTCGTCAGGTTTAGAATAGTTAGCGGAGTTTTGTTTTGTTTCCATAATTGAAATATAGCATGTCTCGTATCTTTAAACCTATTTATTGCCAATAATAATTTTTCAAGGTGATATTCGTATTCAGGACATGAAAATACAACTTTTAAAATCTTCTTGACCAGTGTAATGTGTGTAGCCCTAAATCAGAGTCGTCCAAGAATAGGTCAGTATTCTCAACAGACACCCCTTGGGACATTGCCTGAGTTATGGCCAACAGACACCCCTTGGGACATTGCCTGAGTTATGGCCAACCGACACTCCTTGGGACATTGCCTGAGTTATGGCCAACAGACACTCCTTGACACATTGCCTGAGTTATATCCAACAGACACCCCTTGGGACATTGCCTGAGTTATGGCCAACAGACACCCCTTGGGACATTGCCTGAGTTATGGCCAACCGACACCCCTTGGGACATTGCCTGAGTTATGGCTAACAGACACCCCTTGGGACATTACCTGAGTTATGGCAAACAGATACCCCTTGGGACATTGCCTGAGTTATGGCCGACACCCCTTGCGACATTGCCTGAGCTATGGCCAACAGACACTCCTTGGGACATTGCCTGAGTTATGGCCAACAGACACCCCTTGGGACATTGCCTGAGTTATGGCCAACAGACACCCCTTTGGCCATTGCCTGAGTTATGGCCAACAGACACCCCTTGGAACATTGCCTGAGTTATGGCCAACAGACACTCCTTGACACATTGCCTGAGTTATATCCAACAGACACCCCTTGGGACATTGCCTGTGTTATGGCCAACAGATACCCCTTGGGACATTGCCTGTGTTATGGCCAACAGATACCCCTTGGGACATTGCCTGAGTTATTGCTAACAAACACCCCTTGAGACATTGCCTGAGTTATGACCAAGACACCCCTTGGGACATTGCCTGAGTTATGGCTAACAGACACCCCTTGGGACATTACCTGAGTTATGGCAAACAGATACCCCTTGGGACATTGCCTGAGTTATGGCCAACCGACACTCCTTGGGACATTGCCTGAGTTATGGCCGACACCCCTTGGGACATTGCCTGAGTTATGGCCAACATACATCCCTTGGGACATTGCCTGAGCTATGGCCAACAGACACCCCTTGGGACATTGCCTGAGTTATAGCCAACAAACACCCCTTGGGACATTGCCTTAGTTATGGCTGACAGACACCCCTTGCGACATTGCCTGCGTTATGGCCAACAGACACCCCTTGGGACATTGCCTGAGTTATGGCCAACAGACACCCCTTGGGACATTGCCTGAGTTATGGCCAACAGACACCCCTTGGGACATTGCCTGAGTTATGGCCAACAGACACCCCTTGGGACATTGCCTGATTTATGGCCAACAGACACCCCTTGGGACATTGCCTGATTTATGGCCAACAGACACCCCTTGGGACATTGCCTGAGTTATGGCCAACAGACACCCCTTGGGACATTGCCTGAATTATGGCCAACAGACACCCCTTGGGACATTGCCTGAGTTATGGCCAACAGACACCCCTTGGGACATTGCCTGATTTATGGCCAACAGACACCCCTTGGGACATTGCCTGAGTTATGGCCAACAGACACCCCTTGGGACATTGCCTGAGTTATTACCAACAGACACCCAGTCCTCCAAATTCTCGCGCGTCATGAGGATTATTCGAAAAAATATGATATTGGGTTTTGTTTACAGAAAAATAGTATAAGTATTTGGCAATATTTTGGTGAAAACCCCATCATAATACGATGTTTCTAAACCAAATTATAGCTACTTGAAACATGTCTGGTGGCGACCCGCCTGGTAAATATATGCATAACTGTGAGGTGAATTTTTTATATTTTTTTTGATTGTTTTTTTTAATTTTCTGTCTATTTTTCTTCATAATACACTAAATTTACCACTTAACATCATTACAGTGTAGGAGGGGCTTATATCAGAGGTGGGCGGAGCTTGCATGATGATGCACCACACCATTTATCGATTTTATCGATGTCGTCAGTCTGACCGCCGCTCATAAAATGTCTTATACTGACGCTATTATTGCTAATACCTTTTTTCTACTTATATCATTTATTCATTAATGATATTATGCATAAGATAAATAGAAAAACTAATAAAAAAGAAGGCCAAAATAATATTATTTGTATAGTTTATACTGGAGGGTGGTGGTGGCCTTGAAGAAATGTTACCGACTATAAGAGAAGAGTTTTCTATGTTACCTCTGGTAGAACTAAAGAAAACGGTGTTTCATACACGGGAAACAATAAGAAATCACTTACATTGCATAGAGAAGCCCAAAATAGCGCGATTTTCGTGAATTTTTTTGGTACTTTTCTGACGTAATTTGCTAGTCCGTGCGTTTACCCGAATATCTCGAAAGCAAGATTTTCGCCTATTACTTTGAAGTTTTACCATTAATAATGATTGGATTGAAATGATTTTCACAGACAATATAAAACAAAGTGTGTTTTAATTTTGGCTGAAGTACTTTTTGGAATATCTCAAATATTTTTTATTTTGTGGGGGGTAAAAGGCAGATATTTTGGTGAATGCCAAAAAGCGTACCAAGTTTATTTTTTTTTCAGAACAAAAATAAGGTATATTTGATTAATTGCATTCAGCAAAAATTAGCTTTAGACGTATTCTAACAGTGGGGATTGTCGGAAGAGCCACTTATAGTGCCAATGTGTGCAAAACATGGTGCCATTTGTCAAAATCACTAAACATTTTTTTTCTCAGTTGCTTGTTGGCCAATCTTATTGAAACTTTGTCATATTATGTAACTTACATGCTTCTAAACGTACACCAAAAATAAAAAAAATCGGACGAAAAATAAAGAAACATGATACATTTGGCGGACTGCGGGAGAATTTGGAGGACTGGCCCCTTGGGATCAACAACATTAAATCACCTTAGACCACTCATAACTCAGCAAAAGGCAGCAGTCAGAATGATAATAAATTCCCACTCTAGACAGCATACTCCGCCAATATTCGAAAGCCTAAAACTTGTGGGGAATTGTGGGAGATTGTCTATCTGGGACACCGCCACTTGCAACAAACAATCTCCCGGGGAGATGACCGACTATTATAATTTTCCCGCAGTCACTCCCGCAAGGTGTGTGAGAAATATTTACCCACTTCTGGTCGCACCCGAGGGGTACCTTCGATGTTCTCACACTCACCCCAATACGCTCTGGACCAGTATAAATAAATCTGAGTAGATAATACTTGTAATTATGGTATGATTAAAGTTAAGTGGACTGTATGGGAATTAGGGACTGATCAATTAGAAGGAAAAGGAGAGAACACACAATTAAGTTAACATGACCATCACTCACCAATTTAACAGCATCATAGCTGTGCAATGTAGATCGTTGACCTAGCTAAAGCACATCTACTATTTATAACAATCTCATCGGCCGACTTAGAATGTTATAAAGGTTGAGTACTTAGCCTTAGGTGAGTTGCTCCTGCGGTCTTGTTCAATCGTGATGGTAAGGGTTGTCCCGTCGAGTCAAGGAAGATTAATTTCCGTGAACTCTTATTCAAATTCTTTATTTCATGTAATACAAGGTGGGGGGTACTTATAGTTATACATTAAAGTTGATATTACAAGATGGCCAATAATATGCCTAGGTATGCCTAGGCTTTTCAGGCAGTCTTATGATAGGTCTTACTCAATAGCTATACAATGGATATGCAGATTGTAAGGTTAGGTTAGGTTTACAAAATTTAGGTACTGGAATTTAAACATTGAGAATTTAACAATTAGTATAAAAAGTTAGCAATTAGTTTATATATTAATGATAAAGGTGATATATTGGCATAATATAGTTTCTATATTGGAGTATCTTAGGCAAACTTATGACTAGCTTAAGTATTATGGAGCAATAGTTGTATTAGAATTTTGGTTAGAACTGTGCAAATTAAGGGGAATCACATATATCAATAAGTGTATTTTGCTGTGGTTAGTAATGTGCAATTTAGGAGAATCACAGATATCAATAAGTGTATTTTGCTGTGGATATGTGCAAGATAAAGTAGTTTTCGTATGGTTAGCTACCGGTTGGGTGCGTAAGTGAGATAAGATTTTTTAACGGTGCTTTTGAAAATGGAGGTTGTGTCTGCAGTTCTAGAGTTTTCAGGCAGGGAGTTCCAGATTTTAGGCCCTTTTATGCGCATTGAATTTTTGTATAGATTTAGTCGGACACGGGGAATGTCAAAGAGATGTTTATGTCTGGTATTATGTCTATGGGTCCTGTCACAACTGTCAAGAAAGTGTTTTAGCTCAGGGTTAAAGTTGGAATTAATGGTTCTATAAATGTAGATAGCAGAGTAGTAAGTATGGATGTTCTGGACAGTGAGTAGGTTTAGGTCTTTGAAGAGTGGGGGTGTGCTGCCTAGCGTTGGATTGTGTGATAATTCTTACTGCGGCTTTTTGTTGGGTTATTATTGGCTTTAGGTGGGTAATTGCTGTTGATCCCCATGCACAAATGGCATATGTGAGGTAGGGATAGATGAGTGAGTAGTATAGTGTGAGTAGGGCTGATTGT
>WNWK01054962.1:0-11400 GCA_009830355.1 Cherax destructor
GATGCCATCATAAATGAAGGGTGAAGTAATGAACAATTCATGCCGAGAATTGTAAACAAAAGAGGAGTGACTAGGCCAAACGCAGATTCATACACGTTTTTTTTGGTGCTGGACCAGAGAAAACGTAATGTTTTCCCTCCGCCCGGCATGTAAACATATCATGCTTATATGCTATGTAACATGTTTCTTATATATGTACAATTTTGAAGAAAATATCATAGATGGATTAATGAAAATGCTAATATTGATGTAAAATAAGACATTTAATGTGCCAAAGAGTGATTATTATGTACTAATATTACTATGGTGTTAAGATTAGAGACACTCTCTTAGTGATTTTAATGTGCACCTGCACGCCAGCACAGTAAGTATATTTAGGTACAGGTACGCAAGTATTATTATCAGAACACATAAAATACAGGTATCCCTCAACTTTCGCGTTTTCTACTTTCGCGGGCTTCACACACTCGCGAATTCCCGGCCGCCAAATTCCCAGCCGCCAAATTCCCACCCACCAAATCATATTTAAGTTTCCCCACCCGAGCGTCCCTACTACCTTCCCTCCGACCCAGAAGCCAGCCCACCCACTCACTCACTCACTGAGTGTTTTGTTTGTTCATTATTTGTTATTAAACTACAGTATAACATGTATGTAGTACTATATAGTACAATATTTTACTATGTTTTCATGCGCTTTATGATTGTTCATGGTTCAATAGGTTAAGGAAGCAGTAAGTAATGAATGTACTAAATAAAGGTTATCTATCTATTACATTTATTCCAAATTGATATCAGAAACATGATAAATACCCTAGAACTGTAATAAAGATGCTGAAATGAATAATATATGCCATATTATATGAGGGTAAGAGAGCAGGACCGCTGCCATACGAGATGTTTACATCAGGGTAAACATGCCTAAATCACTCTTGTTATAAAAACAAATGCAAAAATATCATTTATTATTTTTAGAATAATAATAATTTATAATAATTGATCTGGAACACTTTAAATGTCATCAGTATTTGGTAGCTGACATTTAGAGCACTCAACAGCAATTATTATTAATTATTATTATTTATAATTATTATTTCCCCCTACAATATATTGTAGGGAGATAATAATAATAATTATTATTATTAATATTAATATTATTTTCTTACAATATATTGTAGGGAAATAATAATAATAATTATTATTATTATTATAATCAAAGAGAAGCGCTAAACCAAATAATAATAATTGCTGTGGAGTGCTCTAAATGTCAGCTACCATATACTGATAACATTTAAAGTGCTCCAGATCAATTATTATAAATTATTATTATTCTAAAACAATAAATGCTATTTTTGCATTTGTTCTTACGACAGGAGTGATTTAGGCATGTTTACCCTGATGTAAACATCTCATATGCGGCGGCCCTGCTCTCTCACCCTCATAAAATATGGCATATATTATTAATTTCAGCATCTTTATTACAGTTCTAGGGTATTTATCATGTTTCTGATATCAATTTGGAATAAATGTAATAGATAGATAACCTTTATTACTAATATTAGTGTAATTACACAACATTTTATTAGCAATAAGGCTAACATCCATCACCCATGACGACTCACCAGACACTGAATATTACTGCGCCTCCCTCCCTCCAATAGCTCCTCCCACTTCGTAACGATGTTAGATGGTGAATTTAATGTATTTTTCTGTAAGCTAACTCGTTGTATCTGTATTTTACTTTTTATTGTTTTCTGTAATATATGAGTTATGCAAATTAAAATAAAGTTATGAAGTTGGAGTTTCATTTTTGTTCTAATGTATACATATTTAATTCAACATTTGGCATCATTACAAAGTGGGCGGAGCTACAGCAGAGGCAGAAGAAGCAGTGTCAGTAACTTGATTCCCCATGACACTTCACAACACTATAAAATATGTATTGTATAATTATACTATTACAGGCCTCCCTTCACAGCCAGCTCATGTCAAAATAACATGTATATAGTACATTATTTTACGATGTTTATATGTGTTTTATGATTGTTCATGGTTCAATAGGTTAAGGAAGCAGTATTGTATTATATTTCCCTACAATATATTGGGGCACCAAACATTCGCGATTTTTCAACATTCACGAGGCTCTTGATCCCCTAACCCTCGCGAATGTTGAGGGATACCTGTATGCAATAACTTTAACACACTTGAAATTTTTGAAAGTTTCCAGACATAATAGAGATACGTATGTGCTCACGGAGAATGTAAACAAACCAGGTGGCACGTGCCATATTAGAAAGACAGGTTGCCATATAGAGAGTTTTGGTCATAATTTTAAATCGCTGTATTAACGGAACACCGTAAAGGGGCCCTACTGTATATGCCTAGTATTAAGTAGTCTGTTAATTCAGGTGCTAAAGTGTTTTACTCTCATTGTTTACTATTATATTCCCTAGCTCCTTTATTTATAGCTTTAGAATAACTACCATAGTTCATTTACTCTCATTTGTAAAAATAACTATGGTACAAATTCACGTGCCAAGAACTCTTTTTTACATTGTTCTATTCTTAAGTCTAATTATAGAATCACACTCATTCTTATGATTCCAAACATTGATCCTGACATCAACTTCTTATTAAATGACTTACATGACACTAACAACTGTAATTATTACACAGCAGAACAAGCAAAAGCACTACTCAGAGCCAACAATAACATAACTGTCTTTAACTACAATATCAGATCTTTAAGCAAACATTACGATGACCTCATAGCATTATTAAATTCCCTGCAGGCCAGTATGTCCATCATTGCTCTCATTGAAACCTGGCTAAAGTCTAATACTACAGATATCTATGCCATTCCTGGTTACACAGCCATACACAACTGTAGGCCAGACCAACAAGGGGGTGGCACAACTATTTACTACTCAGACCAGCTTGAATGTATCAACAATATTTGCACAAGAGATGAACATGGAAAATATTTAATAGCTAAGTTTAAATCCAAATACCTACAAAACCCTCTCAGTGATAAACATCTACAGAGAACCACAATCAAATATTAGCCAATTTAGTGAAAAATTAGGAAGTATGATTACTGATGCACACATGAACAAAGACCACTTAATACTAACAGGAGACTTCAATATCAATCTCCTACAAGATCAGGACCCACAAGTAACTGAATTCACAAACAATATGAGCAACTGCTTGCTTCTACCAACAGTAACAAAACCAACAAGAATCTCAGACTAGTGCCTCCCTATTAGACCACATCTGGACTAACACCATATCCCCTCTAAAATCAGGCATAATCACAGATAATACCACAGACCACTACCCTACCTTTCTCATAACCAACCTAGGTAAATTACCCCAAGAGTCTACTAAAGTTACCTTCAGACTACATAATGAGGCAGCTATTAATAACTTCATAACAGCTATGTCAAACATCGACTGGCAAACCGAGTTAGACACCTATACAGATACTGACATATGTATTAATAATTTTCTAAAAAAGACCCAATACCTCTATAACATGCATTGCCCTAAAAAACTAAACAGATCACAGCTAAGAGACTAAACAATCCTGGCTAACACCCAGCATTCTCAAATCCATTAATATAAAACACCTATATGAAAAACAGTACAGAATGGGTCAAATAAGAGAACAAACAAAACATTACTCATCAAACCTAACCAGCCTGATAAGGTGGTCAAAAAAATTGTATTATGAGAACAGATTAAATAACTTAACAAGTGATATGAAAAAGACCTGGAAAACCCTATCTGAAACTCTAGGAACTAAAAAGATATCCAGAAACATAATCAAACTGACAAACACCAACTGAAACAGCAAACAGACTCAATGTTTTCTTCTCCACAATAGAAAAAAAGCTGGCAAGCAAAATCCCAAGTTCAAACACTCCACCTAACGACTACCTCACTGGCAAATACCCGAATACCCTATTCTTAGCTCCGACCAACTCAACAGAAGTCTCGCTTGTTATTAACACATTGAAAAACAAGGCAGGAGATCTAAATAACTTACCACCTTTTATATACAAAAAAAAGCTTCTCAAGTACTATCACCAATTATTGCAACACTAACAAATCCATTGAATCCTCCACCTTCCCATCAATAATCAAAATAGTGAGGGTTACCCCCATACATAAAGGAGGAGGTCAAACAGACCTGAATAACTATAGGCCAATATCTAACTTACTCCTTCTCTCCAAAATCTTTGAAAAGTTAATTCATAGGCAAATCTATTCCTACCTCATCTCCCACAACATACTCAACCCCCATCAGTTTGGTTTCAGGCCTAATAAAAACACAAATGATGCTATCATACACATGCTAGAAATAATATACACCGCTCATGAAAAAAAAGAAATCCCACTGGGAATCTTCCTTGATTTACATAAAGCTTTTGATACAGTTGACCATGATCTGTTACACTTAAAATTATCACACTATGGTATAAGAGGGAACTCCCTCAACTACCTAAAGTCATACCTTAGCGACAGAAGCCTATTGGCTTCTGTCGCTAATGGAGCTAACTCTTCCACACAAACAATTACAGTTGGTGTCCCACAGGGAAGTGTTCTTGGCCCACTTCTCTTTCTCATTTACATAAACAACCTACCAAATGCATCTCAACTACTCAAACCCATACTATTTGCAGATGACACTACATATGTCTTCTCTCACCCATGCCCAGTCACACTAGCCAACACTGTAAATGCTGAATTACAGAAAATATCTACCTGGATGATGACTAACAAGCTTACTCTCAATGTTGACAAAACCTATTTCATTCAGTTTGGAAACATAACTACACTTGTCACAAAACTCACAGAGGGAAAATTCTTAGGAATCCACCTTGACAGTGGCCTCAAATTTCACACACATATACAACAAATTTCCAAGAAAGTCTCCAAGACTGTAGGAATACTATCCAAGATAAGGTACTATGTTCCACAACCAGTTCTCCTTTCCCTTTATCACTCACTCATTTATTCCTATCTCACCTATGGAATCTGTGCATGGGGCTCAACAATAAATCACCTCAGACTATTAATAACACAACAAAAGGCTGCAGTTAGAATGATAAATTCCCACTCCAGACAACATACCCCACCAATATTCAAGTCTAAACTTACTCACCATACAAAACATCCATACTTTTTACAGTGCCTATTACATACATAGAACACTAAACTCAAATATTAACCCACAACTCAAAATTCTCCTACCCAACCTTAACAGGACACATGAACATAACACAAGGAACAGATCACTCTTCGATGTTCCCTGCGTCCACCTCACACTATGCAAAAATGCAATGCACATTAAAGGCCCAAAAATTTGGAATTTATTACCTATGACTACCAAAGAAACCCGGTCTGTACATCAATTCAAAACTCTGCTAAAAAAACACCTACTCACCCAAAACTAAGTACCCACTACTTTACATTACCTACAAAATTAATAAATCACTTTTCACTACCTCAAAATAACATTATTCACTGTTACTCCCCTAGCCTCAAAACCCCTTACATAATTGCTGAAAGAAAAATAATTTTTCAGATATAATCTAGTACAAATGTTGAAACTTGTATCTCATAATGTATAAACCTTTTATAATTAATACAATCTAATCTAACTTTGTTCCTACAGCATTACCAAATAAAGAAATCCATTCTCATGTACCCTTGTGCTCCTTGTAACTCATCTAATGACCATATAAACTGTTATTGCAATACAAATAATTGATCTGATTTGTTTAATATGATTTAATAATTTTATTAATACAAATAAATTATGATGTTGACATATAAAACTGTAATGATCCAAAATTATAAAACTATTATGTTTCAAAAATGTTATGTTCAAATTATGTTCAAATTTCATAGCTTAAATACTCAACTATACTTATACAGTATTGTAAATTGTTTACTATAATTCTTACCATTTAGTTTTAAGTTAATTTTAAGTCTGCCCACAATGCTCTGCATATTAGAGGCTTTTGGTATGTACACCTCTTGTAATCTCATAACCCATTGTACATCTTTGTATCATGTCACAATAAACTATTATTATTATAGGTTTAGTCTGCCCGAAATGCCTCGCCACGATAGTGGCTTTCTTTGTACTTAGCAAATCAAAATTATAATTACACATTGTAAACTATGCAAAGAAATAAAATCCTTAATCCTTAAAAATTTGTATTTGGAGTCACAGTGAGGCACACAGTGAAAAATACACTTAGTTGGTTGAATCTTATTAGGACAACATAATACAGTGGATAATGCAAAGGCCTGCTAGTTTCAGTACTGGCTTGCCATGGGTTCACAACCCACTCTGACAAAGTTGATTACAATCATGTCATTACAATTTTGTGAGTAACACATCCAGGATCTTTTCAGTCATAATATTAACAATCAATTTTTTCTTATCTGTATTACACCTACACACGTTCAAACAACCCAACTTTAAAGTTTTCTTCTTTGTCTTTTTCTTCTAGTAATTGATACAGAAGAGGATTGCTAGCCAATCCACTCCAAACTGAATTTTCTAGATATTGTCACCCAACATCACTGTATAAAGTGCAAGTTCAGCAAAATCAATTCATTTTTATAACTGTCATACTTCAAGGCATGTCCCTATAGAACAGTGGTTCTCAACTGGTGGTCCATAGTGACATTTTAGGTGGTCCATAGAACGTTACCTATATTTGGAAATAAACTGAAGACTGGGGCATATAGTCTTAAATTTATCGAAAATAAAGTGTGGATCAGCAATATGCGCATTGACCAGTGTGAACGAGGGAGGTCGGATAATGGATTCGCCCATGTTAGCTGCAGCGACAGTCAAACTGTGGAAGCGATATCACATGAACCTTGTGCATAGAGGCAGTTGGTTCATGACGTCGTGTGGGTGTGTGCACGTGAGAGAGCGGGCCATTCCTGTTCGATTCCTGTCAGCTGCCGTGCGGCTGCACGTAATTCTGTTGTTTAGTGCAGTAGACACTGAACTGAGATGATTAGTTGTGTCTTTCATCCTGCACTGTTTTACAGGTGTGATGTAAATTGATTTGGTTTTCTACTATAAAATGTAATATAAATGGAAGCTGGAAGGAAGATTAGAATAATGTGAAATATTTCTGGTCAGTTGTTATGCTGCTGTGTGCTGTGTTTGCTGGTTTATGCTGTTTATGAAACTGATGGTGTTTTATTATTGTATGTGTATTATTATCTTCTGTTTTTCATATCTTTATTAATGCCAAACTCAACATATAATAAATATATTTCGTTATATTGTCCACAGATATAGATATATGGCAATGACAGGAATGAATGTTAAGTGCAAGTATTCAGATGACTACACTAAATTTGGCTTCACCTGTCAAGAAAAAGATGGCATGGAATTACCACAGTGTGTTATTTGTTTCAAAATTTTGGGGAATGACTCACTGAAGAAGCTAAGATTAAACTCCATCTTGAAAAGTGTCACCCCAATTTGTTGCAAAAGGATCAAGATTATTTTGAGCGGCAGCGCTTTGACGAGACAGGTACATTCTATGAAAAAACCAACAATACAATGCATGCTTCCTACATTGTCGCATACAAAGTCGCACAGGCCAAGAAGCCTCATACGATTGTAGACAAACTTGTGCTACCCTGTGCAAAAGAAATGGTGAGGCTTGTTGTCGGCGAGGACGCAGCACGGAAGCTGAATGACACAGTGTCGAGACAGATAAATGAGATCTCACAAAACATCAGTGAACAAGTTGTGGATGAAATAAAGAAATCTCCATTGTTTGCCATACAGTTGGATGAATCTACTGATGTCTCAGTGTCTTCTCAGCTATTGGTATTTGCACGATACATGGCTGAGGGAGACTTCAAAGACGAGTTTCTCTTTTGTAAGACTTTTGATACCACCACAAGGGCTCAGGATGTGTTAGAAATTATTAACAATTTCTTTGAAGTAAATGGTCTTGATTGGGTAAATTTGGTGGGTGTTACCACTGATGGTGCACCTGCGATGCTGGGCTCAAGATCAGGCTTTCAAGAGTTGGTGAAACAGCTGCTCCATTGGTAACCGGAGTTCACTGTTTCATTCAGAGAGGCACTGGCATCAAAAACACTACCTGATCACCTGAGCACCATTTTCAAAGGATTGGTGAAGGTGGTTAATTACATCAAATCATCAGCAGTAAACACCAGACTGTTCAGAAAATTATGCCAGGACATGGGTTCTGACTTTGAGGTGTTGCTGTTCTACACTTCTGTATGTTGGTTGTCAGCAGGGAATGTATTATTATTATTATAATCAAAAGAAGCGCTAAACCACAAGGGTTATACAGCACGGCGGGGCAGGACAGGATGCAGGGAGAATGGATTGTAAGCGGGAGATGGATGATTAGTAGGGTATGGAGTGCAGCAGGACAGTGGATAGTGCAGGGATAGAGGGTAGCAAGAGATCGAGGTAGAAGGGACTGAGGGAGGTGCTAGAGGTATAATCGTCAGAGTTTGTGTAGTAAGTCAGTTTCTGTCAAAAAGTCAACGAGAGAGTCAGGATTAATGGAGGGTCCATCAGCAAGAAGGGAAGGTAAAGAAAGGGCCGCAGAGCGAAGACGCTGTTGGAGGTAAATTCTGCGTGCTCGTTGATAAAGTGGACAGTCCAACAGAATACAGTGGTACCCCGACTTACGATATTAATCCGTCAGAGAGGGCATATTTTAAAGCGAAACAATCGTAAAACGAATCAATTTTCCCCATAAGAAATAATGGAAATAAATTTAATCCGTCCAAGACTTCCAAAAGTAGTTAAATAAAATATTTTTTAGAACTTTTTGACATTAAATAATAAATAATTTAATAAAGAATACCTAAATACACATGCAAATATTGAACAATAACATGTCACTTACATTAATTGAAGAGTTGTTGATGTGTGGAGGAGGAGAAGGTGGAGTAGTATGCTAGTGTTTGGAAGGGGAATCCCCTTCCATTAACACTGCAGGTACCAAGTTCTTTTCTGGGGTTACTGGCCTTTTCTTGAATGCTACACTCCCTGCATGAATGCTACACTCCCTGCATGAATGCTACACTCCTGCATGAATGCTACACTCCCTGCATGAATGCTACACTCCCTGCATGAATGCTACACTCCCTGCATGAATGCTACACTCCCTGCATGAATGCTACACTCCCTGCATGAATGCTACTCCCTGCGATTACACTCCCTGCATGCCTGCTACACTCCTGCTGATCACTCCTGCCTACTACACTCCCTGCATCCTTGCTACACTCCCTGCATCCTTGCTACACTCCCTGCATCCTTGCTACACTCCCTGCATCCTTGCTTCACTCCCTGCATTTTGCTTCACTCCCTGCATGAATGCTACACTCCCTGCATCCTACTACACTCCCTGCATCCTTGCTACACTCCCTGCATCCCTGCTACCTCCCTGCATCCCTGCTACACTCCCTGCATCCTTGCTACACTCCCTGCATCCTTGCTACACTCCCTGCATCCCTGCTACACTCCCTGCATCCCTGCTACACTCCCTGCATCCCTGCTACACTCCTGCATCCCTGCTACACTCTCTGCATCTTTGCTACACTCCCTGCATCCCTGCTACACTCCCTGCATGCCTGCTACACTCCCTGCATAATGCTACACTCCCTGCATAAATGCTACACTCCCTGCATAAATGCTTCACTCCCTGCACATTCTTTACCACAGGCTTAGCACTAGGATCTTTCCTTGGACCCATGGTAGCTTATTTAGCAGTTGCAAGCACTAAAAACAGTGGAATAATGACAATATACTGGTATGAATGCGTGGGTGTGGGTGGGTGGTCGCCTCGCTTGTAAACAAGCACTGACGCTCCCTGGAGTGCGCGCTCAGCTGGGCGCCAAGCGGACACGTCCGGTACGAATGTCGGTAAACGAAGCAAACATCGTAAGTCACAAACAAATTTCTTACGTTATAAATATCGGTTACCGAAAATAACGTAAGATGATAACATCGTAAGCCGGGGTTCCACTGTATGTCGAACAGACACCGGAACCTGACAATGCTCACAGAGAGGGGCAGGGAGCCTCTCCATGAGATACCCGTGCGTAAGACGAGTGTGGCCAATGCGAAGATGGGAGAGAGTAGTCTCCCAACCTCGACATTGGTGACAAGAAGAAGGCCAGAAACCTATACTCGGTTTAATAGAATAAAGTTTGTTATTTAGCAGGTCAGACCAGCGTTGTTGCCAATGGGTGCGAAGGTGGGTAGCAATGACCGAAAATAGTCCATAAAAGGAACACCTCTATATGAAACTGGAAGGTCATGTACTGCTGACCGCGCAGCAGTGTCTGCCTGTTCATTGCCCTGTACGTCAACATGACCAGGGACCCAACAAAAAAACAATATCTTTGTGCTTGCTAGAGATACGGCGTAACCAAAGTTGGATACGAAGAACTAGGGGGTGAGGAGAGTTCTACGATCAGCCCCCCCACGAAAGATGTGCGAGGGTTTTTAGGAGGTTCAGCCGGCTATGACAAGTTGCCTTCAGAGAGGTAATGTGAGGTTTCCAGGACAATCGACGGTCAAACAGGAGGCCGAGAAACCTGACTATCACGTTCTGGGATACTTGAGCCGTATAGGTACAACAGATGATCAGAGAAAACTGAACATCTAGTAAACGTAATTTAATGAGTTTTGCTACTAGAAAATTTAAACCCGTGAGAGGTGGCCCAATCGGAAACTCGGTTGACGGCATGCTGGAGGGAAACTGCAATGAGGTGACAGTCAGCACCCGCACACAAGCTATAGCAAAGTCATCCACATAAAGCGATGACCAAATGTTGGATGGGAGAACTGATACCAGATTATTTATAGCAAGGAGAAAGAGTGTTGTGCTCAGAACACAACCCTGGGGGACACCTTCAGCTTGGACAAAGTCCGGGGAAAGCTCATTACTAACCCGGACACGGAAATGTCTTTCAGTTAAGAAAGCCTTAAGGAAAAATAGTAGATTGCCTCGGAGGCCTGAGGAGTGGGCCTGGGTCAAGATATTATACTTCCAAGTTGTGTCATAAGCCTTCTCAAGATCGAAAAAGATGGCGATAACCGAGTGGTTATTGGCAAAGGCATTACGAATATACGTATCCAAGCGCAGTAAGGGGTCAATGGCAGAACGGCCCTTACGAAAGCCATATTGACTAGTGGAGAGACTACTGAGAGTCTAAATACCACATCAAACGTCTAATAACTAGACGTTCCATCACCTTGCAAAGTGCACTGGTAAGAGCGATGAGACGGTAGTGGGAGGTATCATGTCCCGTAGTACCCGGTTTGCGAAAAGGAAGAACAATAGAAGACTTCCACAGTTG
>WNWK01054963.1:0-11400 GCA_009830355.1 Cherax destructor
TGGTCTCTATTCTGTCTTCCACTGTCTCCCTTTTTCATGTCTGTGAACTGATGTAACAATGTGACCCCCGTTTTCTTGCCACCGAAATGCCATGATATCTTGGCGAAACACCTGCACTTCACCTCTACGAGTGCCACGTCAAACCTAGGCATATGTTTGATTTACGCCTCCACAGTCTTATTTCCTTAAAAAAATCACTTGAGTAAAGGGCTCGTGTACCAGTTATCAGTATATAATATACCCCCTTAAAAAGATATGGTTCCATCTTGTTCTAACCACACCCGAATCCCAAAAACTTCATGGTATCTCTCAATGTATTACTGCCAGTGTCAAATTAGCCCCGAACCAGACCTTTTTTGCAATAAGTACAAATAACTTTATCCAAAAAGTTTTTCCTCTTGCTTGGTAAACTTTGAATGACAGTCTGCCTTTAAAAAAAAAAAAGACTCAAAAATAACAAGCTTCCTAAAAGGGAAAAAAAACAAAACACTTTTGTTTCAGGTTGAAAATTCCTGATCTTATATAACCTGTCGTTTCTGTCGGCCCCTGGTTTTATCAGAAAAGTGAAGCATAAACATTAAAAAAAACAATTCACTGGTATAATATCACTAAAACCTGGGGTTGAAATCAGGCGTTCTGTCGCCAGTATGTGGTGACAGTTTTAAGCATGTGGAAAAAAGTTTTTGGGCAAAAAAAAATACTCCTGCCACAGTTTCCCCCTTCCCCACTGTTGTCCCCGAATTTTGAAAGAAATGTTTTTCCCCAGGTGTACTCATAAAAATTTTTTTCCCCCTCAATAATGTCCATCAGGGTTCATCGAAGAATAACAAAAGCATTCCAGTTCAGTGCATTGTTCCCAAGTGTACACAATGGCCGTATTCCACTTTGTGCTTCATCAAAGTCATGGGGAGGGGAACAAAATTCCCCTGCTCCCAAACCCCAGATGCGGTCTGCTGGTGCGTACTGGATATTGACAGGTGGTTTGGTTTTGCGGTTCGTGCTATCTCCCTCTGGGCCCAAGACATAGGAAAGGGGGACACTTTGAAGTAGCTCAGCTGGAAAATTTTCCACTGATGGTGTGACGTGAAGAAAAGAATAACTGCGAAGTCGTGTTTGTCCCTCGCGTGTTAAGACACTGAAGAGACCAAAGTGGGAGGCGGAGGAGATTACTGTAGCTGGTGTTAATTTACTTACGTTTAATATCCCCTGAAGTTTTGCAATCCATTAATATTTTAGCTGAATTATTTTGTCTGTCTATTGGACGTGACTCCCCCCAACTCGTATTGATAAGCAATATGATATTATTCTGATATAATTCATGGTGAACGTAAGTGGGTCATTAAGGCTGCAGCCCCCCCTGGAGTCTGCTACCTTCCCGGCCCTGTCCATGACCGGCCTCGCGGTGGATCCCCTTCATCAACCCCAGGCTGTTACCCAGCCGCACGCAATTCATCTTATGAACACTAACATGAAGAATACAAGGGATTGAAATAACTGAGCATACAAAGGGTGTCTTTGGTGATTCTTCAGAAGTCTGATAAGTTTATTACTGGGAAGCATATTAAAACAATGTAATCTGACCACAACATCATAGAAACCTAGTATAAACGTGGGACTGAAACTAGGCACTAATGCGAAAGGGATGTTCAGTAAGTTTAACTTCTATTCAATTCTATGATTGTTGGACAAAAAAAAAATAAACTATCATATCCTGGTAACATTCATGAGCACCTAAACCCTCACCAGTGCCTGGTGAAGCTCACTACAGAAGCATACAAGGTCTATGTTAAATATGTACCGTTGAGGAACTTGGAAGATCTGAAATAAAAAGAAAGCGTAGGAGATGGTACAAAGAAGCGTAGGAGATGGTACAAAGAAAGCGTAGGAGATGGTACAAAGAAAGCGTAGGAGATGGTACAAAGAAGCGTAGGAGATGGTACAAAGGAAGAAAACGGGTTACCGAATTCCTTAAAAAACGTATATGTCACAACGAAGGAAAGATAAGTCTTAGCCGGAGATCACTAAGTCAGAGCAAAAACTTAAGTTGTACAAACAGAAGAAGCACAATGGAAGCAAAAGACCTACCAGGATATTACATGGAACCCAAAATGTTTCTGTTCATATGCAAAATCCAAGCTGAGGATTACCTGTAGAAACGGACCATTAATGAGAGGAGACTCGTAAACTGATGGTAAACAGGAAATGAGAGAAATCCTAAAGGAACAATATGAGTCGGTGTTCAGCAACCCACTAAATGACACCAAGGTGAGAATACAGAGACTTTTTTCATTTCTTGGGCACACTGCAAACCATCTAACACATTAGAACTAACAGAAATCGAGAAAGAAATTCAAAACCTGACCACTCATTCAGCAAATAAGTTAAAATTACCACTAGCACGAGTCCTCAGTGTTCTTTGGAGAAAGAGCCTAGATCTAGGTGAAATACCAGAGAGTGCAGACGTAGCTCCTTGACATAAGGGAGGTAGTAGAGCACTAGCAAAAATTACGGACCAATAGCCCTAACTTCCCACATAAAATCTTCGAACGAGTTATGAGACGGCAGATTACAAATTTCATGGAACAGCACGAAGCATAACCCAAACCAGCATGGTTTTAGAGCAGGACGATCATGCCTGTCACAGCTGCTGAACCATTATGACAGAATTGGAGGCGTTAGAAGACAACCAAAACGCAGATGTAATATACACAGATTTTGCAAAGTCGCTTGAAATATGCGATCATTGGTGAATGCAGACGAGAATGGGCAATAAAATTACGGGAAAAGTAGATAAAAACACCCGTCAGTTTTGTATCATTTGCAGGTGAAACTAAAATAAGCATGAAAGTCACTTCGATAGAACACATTGAAAAACTGCAGGAAAATATAAGCTGTGTTGTTGTTTTCTTTAACAACATGAAGTTCAATGGTGATAAGTTGCAACTGCTGAGGTGTGGAAACAATTAACTCAAATGGAACACTGTATATAAAACTCAAGAGGATCATCAAATAGAGCGAAAGAAGAATGTGAAAGACTTGGGAGTAATTATGTCAGCCGACCTTTCTTTCAAAGAACACGATAAGACCAAGGTCATGACAGCCAGGAGGATGATGGGGTGGATAATGAGAACTTTCAAAATAAGGGAAATGTCAATGGTGACATTTTTCAAAACATTTCTCTCTCATTTGGAATATTGGTCATTGTTGAGGCCCCGTTCAGGGCAGGAGAAATAACAGAGCTGCAACAGACAAAGATTGTTTACGGTTCACATGAGTCAACAAAGCATTTAAATCACTGGGAACGTCTTAGCATTCAGTGGAGCTGAAGAGAGAGAGAGAGAGAGAGAGAGAGAGAGAGAGAGAGAGAGAGAGAGAGAGAGATGCATGAAAATATATACCTGGAAAGTGCATGAGGGCCTTGTCCCAAATAAGCATACTGCCATACTGGAGTGAGATATATGGGAGGAAGTGCAAAATAAACCCAATAAAACACAGGTGTGCAGTGGGCACAATAAGAGAACACTGTATCAACATTCGTTGTCCCAGACTATTCAACATTTTACCAGAAGGTATCAGAAAAACTGCTGGTAGAAATTAGAAGTTTTCAAGACTCACGAAATCGTAATGACACGATTGCAAACAAAGCATACCACGGGAGGGGATTGAACTCGTGGCGAGTGATTGGTAAAACTCCATGAAGCAGGTTCAGCACTGAGAAAAAAATCTTGTCTTGTGGCAACTGAGGATCGTAATAAGAAAAAAACTCTTCACCTGTGAGTTTATTATATATCTACCTTCTACTAGGGTCCTTATCATCAGTACAAAGAAGAAAAGAAGTCCTGTACCCTACTGTATCTAGCTAGAGGGAGTTCCGGGGGTCAACGCCCCCTCGGCCCAGTTCTTGACCATGCCTCCCTGTCAAGGACTGCTGCAGTATATGAGTTGTGATATACAAAAAGTCACATATCTGAGGTCACTGTGAATTGTTTATATCACAAAACTCTGTTTGTGGTCAAACTGCAACGTCTGTTACATTATGTGAAGCAGCTGATTGTTCTACATGTATGTTCTTTTATTGTGTATAGACACTATTCAGGTTTTGCACGTTACTGTACTGTTGTTGCATATTAATGAACTGTTCTACGTTGCTGTTCATTTTTTATATGTTACTGCATATTATTTTGCGTCTTACTGTACCGTAGTGTGTGTTAATCTACTTTTAAGTTGCAAGAACCCTAAACTTCCCTGCTACATCAGTGTCTCACAGGATCCCATCCCCTGAGTCTCGACCCTGCAACCACAATTAGGTGAATTAGGTGAGTACACACACACACACACACACACACACACACACACACACACACACACACACACACACACACACACACACACACGTAGGGGCAAAGTGCAAGGAGGCAGAGGAACGGTTTATACCCAGAGGCAAATGTTTAAATGGGAAGGCCAGAAAGAGCCCCTGGTTTACCCAAAGGTGCAGGGAGGCAAAGAATCAGAGTATCAGAGAATGGAAACGGTACAGAAGGCAAAGAACCCAAGTAAACAAAGAGATTAGTAGAAGAGCTAGAAACGAGTATGCACAAGTACGGAGGGAGGCCCAGAAACAGTACGAAAACGACATAGCATCGAAAGTTAAGTCCGACCCGAAACTGATGTTCAGTCACATCAGAAGGAAGACAACAGTCAAGGACCAGGTGATAAGGCTGAGGAGAGAAGATGGGGAACTCACAAGTAATGATCAAGAGGTATGTGAGGAGCTCAACTTGAGGTTTAAGGAAGTATTCACAATGGAGGAAGGAAGGCAGCTGGGTAGACAGGACATGGTTCGTCACCAACAAGGGATGTACCAAGTGCTAGGGGCAACACACAACTGAGGAGGAAGTGAAGCAGTTACTCAGTGACCTCGATACCTCAAAGGCGATGGGTCCGGACAATATCTCCCCGTGGGTTCTTCGGGAAGGAGCTGAGGTACTGAGTGTGCCACTTACCACAATATTCAACACATCCCTTGAAACTGGGCAGCTACCTGAGGTATGGAAGAAGGCCAACGTAGTCCCCATTTTTAAAAAGGAGACAGAAAAGAGGCACTAAACTATAGACCGGTGTCACTTACATGGATCGTGTGAAAAGTCCTGGAGAAAATCATCAGGAAAAGAATGGTGGAACACCTTGAGCGGAACAGGATAATAAACACCAGACATCATGGATTCCGGGAAGGCAAATCCTGTGTAACAAACCTCCTAGAGTTCTATGATAAAGTAACAGAGGTAAGGCAGGAGAGAGAAGGGTGGGTTGATTGCATTTTCCTGGACTGCAGGAAGGCCTTCGACACAGTTCCTCACATGAGATTAGTAAAGAAGTTGGAAGAACAAGCAGGTATAACAGGAAGGGCACTGGAATGGATCAGGAATACCTCAAAGGAGGCAACAACGGGTCATGGTGCGTGGTGAGGTATCACAGTGGGCGCCTGTGACGAGCGGTGTACCGCAGGGGTCAGTCCTAGGACCAGTGTTATTCCTGGTATATGTAAATGACATGACGGACGGGATAGACTCAGAAGTGTCTCTATTCGCGGATGATGTGAAAATAATGAGGAGAATCACATCGGAAGAGGACCAGGCAGGGCTGCAAACAGACCTGGACAAGCTCGACATCTGGTCTAGCAGTTGGCTTCTCGAATTCAATCCCTCCAAATGCAAAGTCATGAGGATCGGAGAAGGGCAAAGAGGACCGCTGACAGAGTACAAGATAGGCGGACAAAGGCTACAAACCTCGGCAAAGGAGAAAGACCTTGAGTGAGTATAACGCCTAGCACGTCTCCGGAGGCACACATCAACCAGATAACTGCGGCAGCATATGGGCGTCTGGCAAACCTTAGATTAGCGTTCCGTTACCTTAACAAGGAATCGTTCAAGACACTGTATACCGTGTACGTCAGGCCCATACTAGAATATGCAGCACCAGTCTGGAACCCACACCTGGTCAAGCACGTAAGGAAACTAGAGAAAGTGCAAAGGTTTGCGACAAGGTTAGTTCCACAACTCAGGGGTCTGTCTTATGAAGAAAGGTTGAGGAAATAGGACTAACAACACTGGAGGAAAGAAGGGTCAGAGGAGACATGATAACGACATACAAAATACTGCGGGGAATTGACAAGGTAGATAGTGACAGGTTGTTTCAGAGAGGGAACACAGAAACAAGGGGACACAACTGGAAGCTGAAGACTCAGATGAGTCAAAGGGATGTCAGGAAACATTTCTTCAGCCACAGAGTAGTCAGGAAGTGGAATGGACTAGAGAAAGATATAGTGGAGGCAGGAACCATACATAGTTTTAAGACAAGGTATGATAAAGCTCATGGAGCAGGGAGAGCAGAGACCCAGTAGCAGACAGCGAAGAGGCGGGGCCAGGAGCTGAGTCTCGACCCCTGCAACCACAATTAGGTGAGTACACACACACACACACACACACACTAACACTAACCCCGGTGGCCTAATGGTAAAGCTCTTGCTTCACGCACGGAGGGCCCGGGTTCTATTCCCGACGGGGCGGAAACATTTCGAAGTGTTTCCTTACACACACACACACACACACACACATACAACAGGCCTAGTGTCAAATCGACATGTGCCTAGGACAAAATGGTAACTAGCATGTATGGACACTCGAATTCCCATTGCCATCGTGACGATGGACTTGTTGGTCGATGATACAAGTTGTCAACTCTTATGTAGCATATTAAACCAAGCTCTTTCTTACTCCAGAATTTGTATATAATATTTGTATTAGCTTAATAAATGCACTATATAACAAAAATCACTAGACAATAAAAATATGTGGCGTTCTTCTGTGCAACCTGGCCAGGGCGCCTCTTTGTTAATGTCTCCCATAATGTGTGAACGTAAATGTTGAGGTGTGTAGTCCAGTCTGAGAAACTAAAGCAACGACCCCCGAATTTATCCACAGATCAGCCCTCTTCAGGTGAATATATGTTATGATATTTAACACCATGAACGGTGTCATGTACTATGTTGTGTTTAATGTAACCTCAGTTTTTAACATATAAACTTTCCATACTACTCCCATTTTTTGAAAGTTTGCAAAATATACTTAGTGTATAGTAAATTCTCATCCCAAAAATGTTTATTGTGTCCTTGTTTATTATCGTATGTAAATATTCTTATTTGGTTGTACTTTCTATATCAAAATAATTGAAATATATTACGAATAATAAAGGTCCCAGAACACAGGATTCTTGTAGTAAATATACCACTTGCTACACAGCTAGTGTCTACTATCCTTTATTCAGTTCCTACAGTATGATCACTCTGTATATTTCTTATAACATAGTATTTCCTCTGCTAAATAGGTATATCACGTGAAGGTCGCTTCCTTCATGGCTGTATTGTGCTCCTCTGATAGAGGATTAAAGCATCTATCCCTTTAAATTCCTCTCCCTCATAACATGACCTCTCTCTTTCCCTTTAAAATATTCACATCAAAAGCTAGGTACAGAACAATCTTTATAAGTACATTATAATTCTCTATCACCTGATGCAACAGGCTTAATATACTTGCTCCAAACATCATGGATCTATGTACCTCATTACAATCAGCTTTACAACATCTTCCATCGTTCATTGGAAAAAACCCACCACACCTGAATCCATTTACATGGGTTTATAGAATAAAATGGTTTACACTGTACATTTCAACACTTCTCTTGTTGTTTTACCTACAGACGTCCACACCAATACTATTTTATTGCTGAACACAACATATCACTGGAACATTCTATAATCCTCTCCATATGCATAAATTATGGCCATGGCATTCACCTTGCTCATGACTTACTTACATCTTTAACTCATTAAGGTCAATTAACCCTTTACCACGTACACTTGCAGTATCTCCTTCATTGCCCCCTGGTAAGCCTCCTTTACCACGTACACTTGCAGTATCTCCATCATTGCTCCCTGGTAAGCCTCCTTTACCACGTACACTTGCAGTATCTCCTTCATTGCCCCCTGGTAAGCCTCCTTTACCACGTACACTTGCAGTATCTCCATCATGGCTAACTGGTAAGCCTCCTTTACCACGTACACTTGCAGTATCTCCATCATTGCCCCCTAGTAAGCTTCCTTTACCACGTACACTTGCAGTATCTCCTTCATTGCCCCCTGGTAAGCCTCCTTACCACGTACACTTGCAGTATCTCCATCATTGCTCCCTGGTAAGCCTCCTTTACCACGTACACTTGCAGTATCTCCTTCATTGCCCCCTGGTAAGCCTCCTTTACCACGTACACTTGCAGTATCTCCATCATTGCCCCTGGTAAGCCTCCTTTACCACGTACACTTGCAGTATCTCCATCATTGCCCCCTAGTAAGCTTCCTTTACCACGTACACTTGCAGTATCTCCATCATTGCCCCTGGTAAGCCTCCTTTACCACGTACACTTGCAGTATCTCCATCATTGGCCCCTGGTAAGCCTCCTTTACCACGTACACTTGCAGTATCTCCATCATTCCCCCTGGTAAGCCTCCTTTACCACGTACACTTGCAGTATCTCCATCATGGCTCCCTGGTAAGCCTCCTTTACCACGTACACTTGCAGTATCTCCATCATTGCCCCCTGGTAAGCCTCCTTTACCAAGTACACTTGCAGTATCTCCATCATTGCCCCCTGGTAAGCCTCCTTTACCACGTACACTTGCAGTATCTCCATCATTTCTCCCTGGTAAGCCTCCTTTACCACGTACACTTGCAGTATCTCCATCATTTCTCCCTGGTAAGCCTCCTTTACCACGTACACTTGCAGTATCTCCATCATTGCCCCCTGGTAAGCCTCCTTTACCACGTACACTTGCAGTATCTCCATCATTGCTCCATGGTAAGCCTCCTTTACCACGTACACTTCCAGTATCTCCATCATTGCTCCCTGGTAAGCCTCCTTTACCACGTACACTTGCAGTATCTCCATCATTGCTCCCTGGTAAGCCTCCTTTACCACGTACACTTGCAGTATCTCCATCATTGCCCCCTGGTAAGCCTCCTTTACCACGTACACTTGAAGTATCTCCTTCATGGCTCCCTGGTAAGCCTCCTTTAATTCACCCAGTTGAACATACTTACAAATATGAATAAATCATGATAAAGAAAATTATACACGCCTACCCTGTCACCCCTCCTCTTTCAATCTTTCTCTACATACCTCCATGCACCACACCCTCCATGCACCACACCCTCCATGCACCACACCCTCCATGCACCACACCCTCCACATTAACGTCTTGTGTCCCCCGTGACATACATCACTTAAGTCACCCGTCACCTCAACGCCCCACCCCACCCTCCCCCCACGTTTCTACACATCTGCCACATCCTCGAGTATACCCTAACTACCCTTTCATTCACCACTCACTCCCCCCCCCTTACAGACAAGCCCATTTAAGAGATTCCCCTCATCTCACCCCTAGTAAATCCCTGATGGTCATATTCGTATACATAGCTTTCTGAGAAAAGTACATATCCTGGACGATTGTCAAGTCAGAACTGGGATTCTCTTGGTTCTCTGGCTTTGGTGGCCTGTTTCCCTGCTTCTTCCTAAGGGACGTACTGATTACATATTTGAGCCATTATTTCCTCACTCAGCAGGCATTACCACTCCTTCATTGGTCTGAACCACCACGAGGCCTGGTCTCAGACCTATCCGCGGGGGCGTTGACCCCGAAATTCTCTCCAGGTAACTCCAGGTATGCATTGTAGCATTTTCTTTTCTTCCTGTTGTTATGTGGGTTCGGCATTTTTTGGGAAGGTCAAAGGTGCATGCCCCACCTGTTTTACCAGATATACCATGCCTACAGATACCCAAGGCATAGAATTCGCATATATTGGAGTTCTGTATGCTAGGATTTATTGCGGCTGTATTTGCTGGTGGTGCATTTTTTTCTGTTTTCCCTCTACCTACCGCCCCTGTATGGACATCAGTGCTTCCACCAGGTTTTGCTGGTAGTGTGTCAACACTATTCCCTGAGGCATCATCCCCTTTTGTTCCCTTTCCAGCAGTATCACTATTTTGTACCTCTGTAAATTGAATAGCATTGCCTTTGTTTCATCACCAGGGCCAATATCTCCTTTTGGTTCACTGTCCTCAACCACTTACCCACTACTTCAAAATTAGGATGTCTAAATTTCATTGTTTTAAATAGTACTAAATTGTAATACATCATATTGTAAATTGTTTTAAATTATTCTATAATTATTATTATTATTATTATTATTATTATTATTATTATTATTATTATTATTATTATTATTATTATTATTATTATTATTAATGAAAACCAAAAGGAAAGAAAGGAAGGAGCGAACTTCACTTGCTCATAAATTTGTGTTTAGATCTTCAATGATCGTGGCTCAGCCTTCTGATCCTCAGACTTTGCCTATATTTGTTCCTTTCAGAGACAAAACTGAAGTTAACTTCAGTTATTTTTAAGACCTACTGAAATTACTACTGTATCTGCAAATTTATTTATTCTTGCTCTGCAGTAGATATATAAAATTAACTAATACGCATAAAATGTGTCTCAGTTAGATGAATTCTTAGGAACAGAATGCCAACAAACTAGAAAACCACAAGTATTTATTATACATTTACATGGTTCTTGGAAATGTTACATAATATGAATTAGGGAAATTTGAAAGTAAAAGATAAGCAACTAAAAATTGTTGACTGCATAGTTGGCTGGTTAGGTTTGTCAGGAAACAGGACAAGTGTTTCCTGACACGGGTCTTAGTCATATGACCCACAGCTGGAGCTTTTGGTTTTCTGACCGAGGCCTTCCGCTGGCTTACCGGTCCACCCCTTTAAAAATTATGGTTATGGTTATAACCATTATTAGTCTATTTATTGAGTGCATGTCTACTGTACACGAAGATGCAATAAATCTCCAACTTTTTCCATACACCCAATGGAAACTTATAGTAATTAAAAAAAAAAAAAAAAAAGAATTTCATGTAACATTCTGCTAATTCATGTGCCATTATTTATAAAAGAAATATCTAGCACTGAGAAATTTTTTGAGGAATCTGATCTCCTTTAGAAACCAATTTAAAAACCATTAAATATTTAGTTTCAAAGGATTTTTCCATCCCTGTCTAAGATCAGCTTTTTCGTACTCATTATGTTCACTTGTTATGATTAGAGTACATCATTACTACCTTGCTTACTGTGCTAACTTGTTAGCGATGTTCAAAGACACTTATCATTATTACATATATACATACATACAGCGTATACACTTGTCAGATTTGTAGACCACAGTTATACCTTCCATTTTTACCACTACACAACACTATCACCACTACACAACACTATTACACT
>WNWK01054964.1:0-11400 GCA_009830355.1 Cherax destructor
AAAGGGCCCCAGAATCTGGAATTCATTACCAGTAAATATTAAGATAATCTTGTCTGAAAATCAATTTAAGACTCAACTCAAAAACCACCTACTCACCCAAACCTAAATGATCATGCTATAAACTACTTTGAAAAATGCTCATTGTTACTTTCCTATACGATAATCTCAATTTTTAATATGTTACTATTATGTTACCCCCTACTCATATTATAAGTTAATGTCAAAAATGCTCAATGTTATTTTCCTTAAGATAATCTCAATTCCATATTATCATTCAAGAATCTTAACACCTGTAACAATCTAAGATCTAATATCATTATATAATAATTTAAACAGTAAAATTTCATCATATTGTAATTTTGAAAATAATTTTTAACTAGAATAAACTCAATAAATTTCTCTAATATTAAGTACCTAGTTTTTAAGGACTAGAATAAGCTGCCCCTAATGCCATGGCATGTCAGTGGCTCTCCTTGCACTCAATTTACATTGTAACTTCCAATACCCATGTAACCTGCAATGAAATAAAATTTGTTTGTTTGTTTGTTGTTTGTTTGTTTACACTTGAGTGAACAATACCCAGCGCGCTCTTTCAACCATTGTGAATGTTTGTCTTTTTTGGTGGTTTATTGATTGTCACTGTGAAATAAGTCACCATGGGTCCAAAGAAGCTTCCTAGTGGCACCCCAGTGGTAGCATTCATGCAGGCAGTGTAGCATTCATGCAGGGAGTGTAGCATTCATGCAGGGAGTGTAGCATTCATGCAGGGAGTGTAGCATTCATGCAGGGAGTGTAGCATTCATGCAGGGAGTGTAGCATTCATGCAGGGAGTGTAGCATTCATGCAGGGAGTGTAGCATTCATGCAGGATGTGTAGCATTCATGCAGGATGTGTAGCATTCATGCAGGGAGTGTAGCATTCATGCAGGGAGTGTAGCATTCATGCAGGGAGTGTAGCATTCATGCAGGGAGTGTAGCATTCATGCAGGGAGTGTAGCATTCATGCAGGGAGTGTAGCATTCATGCAGGGAGTGTAGCAGGCATGCAGGGAGTGTAGCAGGCATGCAGGGAGTGTAGCAGGCATGCAGGGAGTGTAGCAGGCATGCAGGGAGTGTAGCAGGCATGCAGGGAGTGTAGCAGGCATGCAGGGAGTGTAGCAGGAAGGCAGGGAGTGGGGATTCCCCTTCCAAACACTAACCCCTCCCCCTGTCCTCCTCCCTATCTTCCAGATGCCAGCAAGTCTCTTCAATAAAGGTAAGTAAATGTTATTTTAAATGTTTATTTCAATATTTATTTATAAATTTAATATTGTATGTAGTATTTATGTGTTTTCTGAATGTAAAACTAAAGTTATTCTTTAAAAAATTTATTTTTTGTGAATATTTTTGGATGTCTGGAACAGATTAATTGTATTTACATTACAGTGGACCCCGGACTAATGAAAGGCCCATACAGTAGGGCCCCACTTATACGGCAGGTTAGGTTCCAGGCTAGTGCCTTAAAGCAGACATCGCCGAAAAGCAGAACGCCATTTTTTTCCACTTCTAAATGCATATAAATGCCAGACAACAAGCTTACATTAACTTATATTAAGTTAGCAATAGCACTAGGCATTAAAAAACACAATAAAAAGTAAGATACACACAGAGTACACTTATTACTTACTTAAAATAGTCTGTGAACCAATTTATGAAAAGATCAGTAGTCATCCAAGCTTTTGAATTGGATTTATAATAAACAGGGAGGCTACCTTTTGCATAGTTCTTTCTTAGAGCCCTAGGATTCTCTGAGTGACAAATTGTCATAGGTTTTAACTTGCAATCCCCAGCAGCATTAGCTCCTAGCAAGAGTGTTAGTTGAAGACTCAGATGAGTCAAAGGGATGTTAGGAAGCATTTCTTCAGCCATAGAGTTGTCAGGAAGTGTAATAGTCTGGCAAGTGATGTAGTACAGGCAGGAACCATACATAGCTTTAAGACGAGGTATGATAAAGATCATGGAGCAGGGAGAGAGAGGACCTAGTAGCGGTCAGTGAAGAGGCGGGGCCAGGAGCTAAGTCTCGACCCCTGCAACCACAATTAGGTGAGTACACTCTTGGGTTATCCTGGGTTCTCTACACATATGCTGCTATATGTAACTGTATTTGATGGCTATCTCAGTGATCAACATATACCTTGTTAGTAAGTTCATTCAGGTATACACAAATACAGTTACATAGATTATCATACATAGCAAATATGCGTAGACAACCCAGGATAACCCAAAAAAGTCAGTTCACTGAGTTTAATCATTTCTAACTTGGCACTTAAAGTAAGCTTCTTACGACTCCTCTTTTTATCACAACTAAGCTTAGACGCCATAGTCAATGAGAGCCAACTAGTAAACGAAAGAGTAAACGAGAGAGAGAACGAGATACGGAGTTCAGAGAAGGTAAAAAAACAAACTGAACAGGTAGTGGGTGATCACTCGGTCAGGCAAAATGAATGCGATTAATATGTGTCCACTTTTAGTTCATTCACATACGTTTGTAAGAGTTTGTTTGTGAGACTTTTACCTCAAAATATTTTTTTTTATTATAATAATAATTACCTCACAATACAAATACTCTTACATTGTGTACAAGTTAGTACAAAATAAACAAACAGCAACACTCCCATTCTCATGCAACACACTATTTTTAGAGTTAATGATAGTATTACCATTATTATTATCATAATAAAAAAGAAGTGCTAAACCCACAAGGGTCATGAATATATATATATAGAGTGAAGGCATATGAAAGGAACATTTTTCTACAGTTATCCCTCAATGTTTGACTAGAGAAAACGTAATTCTTCCGACTTCTACAAAGTCGCTTGGTAAACAAATATCATATTTGTCAATTTTTATTCTGTGGGTGTATGTATCATGTTTATAGCTATTTAACACGTTTTTTTAAATTATTTTGATGAAAAATCATAGATGAATTAATGAAAATGTCTATATTAACGTAAAATAAGACATTTAATGTGCCCAAGAGTGATTATTATTAGTATTACATAATGTTTTCCCTCCGCCCGGCAACACCATAGCATATAAACAGCATGTTTATATGCTATGTAACGTGTTTCTCATATAATTTTGAAGAATATATCATAGATGGATTAATGAAAATGTCTATACTGACGTAAAATTGGACATTTAATGTGCCTAAGAGTGATGATTACATAATAGAGATGTGCTCACGGAAAATGTAAACAAACCGGGTGGCGCGCGCCATATCTGAAAGACGCTCGCCGTATACAAAAGTTTTGGTCATAATTTGAACTCGCCGTATGAACGGAACGCCGAAAGACGAAACGCCGAAAAGCGGGACCCTACTGTATAACGAAAATATCGTGTAACGAAAGCTTTTTTCACTTTCGTGTAGCAAAAATGAACTCGTGTAGCGAAACGTATTAGACCTGTCTGCCTGCTCCACGCCTGCCCTGCAGGACACCAGCCAAGCATTGTTTACCATTGAGAGAACATTACCCAGTGCGCTCTTTCAAACATTCACAATAAATTTGTTGTGTTTATTGGTGGTTTATTGATTGTCACTGTGAAATAGTCACCATGGGTCCAAAGAAGCTTCCTAGTGGCACCCCTGTGGTAAAGAGAGTGAGGAACACCATTAAAACTGAAGAAAGAGATTGTAGAAAAATATGAGAGTGGCGTACGTCTGAGTGAGCTTGCCAGGATGTACAAGAAAAGTGCATCTACTATCGGCACTATCCTGGCAAAGAGAAATGAGATAAAGGAAGCTAATGTTGCAAAAGGGGTTGATATGTTAATGAAAAATAGATAGAAAACAGTGGAAGTTTGGAAAAAAAAAATTTGGGGGGCCTTAAAGATAGATTTACATGCACAAATGAATGAACTCTATGTGGCACTTACCTTTATTGAAGACTGATGTTGTTGGATGGAAGAGAGGTAGGAGTGGAGAGGGAAGAGACCCTATTTTTTGGAAAGGGAATCCCCTTCCATAAGGAATTTAGGTACCAAGTCCTTATCTGGGGTCACTTCCCTGCATGCCTGCTACACTCCCTGCATACCTGCTACACTCCCTGCATACCTGCTACACTCCCTGCATACCTGCTACACTCCCTGCATACCTGCTACACTCCCTGCATACCTGCTACACTCCCTGCATACCTGCTACACTCCCTGCATACCTGCTACACTCCCTGCATACATGCTACACTCCCTGCATACATGCTACACTCCCTGCATACATGCTACACTCCATACATACCTGCTACACTCCCTACATACCTGCTATACTCCCTGCTTACGTGCTACATTCCCTGCATACATGCTACACTCCCTGCATACCTGCTACACTCCCTGCATACATGCTACACTCCCTGCATACATGCTACACTCCCTGCATACATGTTACACTCCATGCATACCTGCTACACTCCCTGCATACCTGCTACACTCCCTGCATACATGCTACACTCCCTGGATACCTGCTACACTCCCTGGATATGGATATCTGCTACACTCCCTGCATAACTGCTACACTCCCTGCATACCTGCTACACTCCCTGCATACATGCTACACTCCCTGCATACCTGCTACACTCCCTGCATACCTGCTACACTCCCTGCATGCATGCTACACTCCTTGCATACCTGCTACACTCCCTGCATACCTGCTACAACTCCTGCATACCTGCTACACCTCCTGCATACATGCTACACTCCCTGCATTCATGCTACACTCCCTGCATTCATGCTACACTCCCTGCATACATGTTACACTCCATGCATACCTGCTACACTCCCTGCATACCTGCTACACTCCCTGCATACATGCTACACTCGATGGATACCTGCTACACTCCCTGGATATCTGCTACACTCCCTGCATACCTGCTACACTCCCTGCATACCTGCTACACTCCCTGCATACATGCTACACTCCCTGCATACATGCTACACTCCCTGCATACCTGTTACACTCCCTGCATACCTGCTACACTCCCTGCATACATGCTACACTCCTTGCATTCATGCTACACTCCCTGCATACATGTTACACTCCATGCATACCTGCTACACTCCCTGCATACCTGCTACACTCCCTGCATACATGCTACACTCCCTGGATGCCTGCTACACTCCCTGGATATGGATATCTGCTACACTCCCTGCATAACTGCTACACTCCCTGCATACCTGCTACACTCCCTGCATACATGCTACACTCCCTGCATACCTGCTACACTCCCTGCATACCTGCTACACTCCCTGCATACCTGCTACACTCCCTGCATACATGCTACACTCCCTGCATACATGCTACACTCCCTACATACCTGCTACACTCCCTGCATACCTGCTACACCTGCATACCTGCTACACCTCCTGCATACATGCTACACTCCCTGCATTCATGCTACACTCCCTGCATTCATGCTACACTCCCTGCATTCATGCTACACTCCCTGCATACATGTTACACTCCATGCATACCTGCTACACTCCCTGCATACCTGCTACACTCCCTGCATACCTGCTACACTCCCTGCATACATGCTACACTCCCTGGATACCTGCTACACTCCCTGCATACCTGCTACACTCCCTGCATACCTGCTACACTCCCTGCATACATGCTACACTCCCTGCATGCATGCTACACTCCCTGCATACATGCTACACTCCCTGCATACCTGCTACACTCCCTGCATACCTGCTACACTCCCTGCATACCTGCTACACTCCCTGCATACCTGCTACACTCCCTGCATACCTGCTACACTCCCTGCATACATGCTACACGCCATGCATACCTGCTACACTCCCTGCATACCTGCTACACTCCCTGCATACCTGCTACACTCCCTGCATACCTGCTACACTCCTTGCATACCTGCTACACTCCCTGCATACATGCTACACTCCCTGCATACATGCTACACTCCCTGCATTCATGCTACACTCCCTGCATACATGTTACACTCCATGCATACCTGCTACACTCCCTGCATACCTGCTATACTCCCTGCTTACATGCTACACTCCCTGCATACCTGCTACACTCCCTGCATACCTGCTACACTCCCTGCATCCTTGCTACACTCCCTGCATACATGCTACACTCCCTGCATACATGCTACACTCCCTACATTCATGTTACACTCCATGCATACCTGCTACACTCCCTGCATACCTGCTACACTCCATGCATACCTGCATACATGCTACACTCCCTGCATACATGTTACACTCCATGCATACCTGCTACACTCCATGCATACCTGCTACACTCCATGCATACCTGCTACACTCCCTGCATACCTGCTACACTCCCTGCATACCTGCTACACTCCCTGCATACCTGCTACACTCCCTGCATACCTGCTACACTCCCTGCATACCTGCTACACTCCCTGCATACCTGCTACACTCCCTGCATACCTGCTACACTCCCTGCATACCTGCTACACTCCCTGCATACCTGCTACACTCCCTGCATACCTGCTACACTCCTGCATACCTGCTACACTCCCTGCATACCTGCTACACTCCCTGCATACCTGCTACACTCCCTGCATACATGCTACACTCCCTGCATACATGCTACACTCCCTGCATACATGCTACACTCCCTGCATACATGCTACACTCCCTGCATACATGCTACACTCCCTGCATGCCTGCTACACTCTTAAACTCCATCGTGTTTCTCACTTTCTTTACCAAAGGACTAGCACTAGGAGCTTTCTTTGGGCCCATTGTAGCTTATTTAGTAGTCACACAATAATCAAGGGCCAAAAACAATGAATTGTTAATAAATGTTTTGTATGTACTCCTGGGGTGATTGCATGTAGCATGTTCACTCAAGCATAAACAATGCTAGACTGCGTGACAATGTTCGTGGGAGGTGCTGGGGGGTGCATGGGTAGCGGGCCTACGGCTTTTGTATGTGCGCGACACTGGTGGACAGGTCCCATACGGTCGGCGAAAACTAAGACAATCGGCGAAAACTGAGACAAATTTTCCCTGAAAAAAGTCAGTGAAAACCAAAATCGCGAAAACTGGGACAATCGAAAACCAAGGGATGACTGTATTTACATACAGATAGAATAAACCATTCTCTTGTACTCCTTGTAACTCATCTAAGGACAATATGAACTGTTACTGCAATACAAATACAGTGGACCCCCGAGTAATGAAAAAACTTCATTCCAGAAGCCTGCTCAAGTGCCATTACCAAACGAATTTACTCCCTTAAAGAATAATGTCACGTAGATTAGTCTATTTCAGACCCTCAAAATACACTTCAACAAGCACTTACAATATTATACTTACATAATTGTACTATTTCCGGGTGTTCGTTACACGGGGGTCCACTGTAATTGATTTGATTTGTTTGATCTGATTTAATAAATTGTATTACTACAAATAATAAATTGATTATGTTGTTCTATTATTAAACTGTAATGCTTCAAAATTGTAAAACTATTATGCAGTGGACCCTCAGTTTTCATAAGCTCCCAACTCAACAATTATGTAAGTGTATTTTTGTAAGTGCTTTTGTAAGTGTATTTTTCGGGGTCTGAAACGACTAATCTAATTTACATTCGTCCATATGGGGACAAATTCGTTCGATAACGGCACTTGAACAGCATTCTGGAAAGAATTATCGATGAAAACCGAGGGTCCACTGTACTTCAAAATTGTAATGTTCAAATTTCATTGCTTAAATACTCAATTATACTTATACATATTGTAAATTGTTTACTATAATTTTTATCATTTAGTCTATTATAGCATAATTAATTGTAAGTTAATTTTAAGTTTGCCCATAATGCTCTGTATACAAGGAAGAGGCTTTTGGCATGTACACCCCATTACTATAACTCCTTGTACAACTGTGTATCATGTCACAATAAGCTACAGTGGACCCCCGGAGTTTGTACTGCTCCAAACTCGAACAATTATGTAAGTGTATTTTTGTAAGTGCTTTTGTAAGTGTATTTTTGGGGTCTAAAAGGACTAATCTAATTTACATTATTCCTTATGGGAACAAATTCGTTTGGTAACGGCACTTGAGCAGCATTCTGGAACGAATTAATGACGAACTCCGGGGGTTCACTGTATTATTATTATTATTATTATTACAATCCAATGGAGAAATTAGGTTCGGGTCATGACCAAATTGGGTCACGACCAGAGTTTTGGAACTAATTATGGTCGTGACCAGAGGTTCTACAATATCTCTATTTTCTTTGTTAATTCTAAGACTTGAACACATACCTTTTCTTGCCACTTTCAGCAACACTCATATGCCAACTGGGTACTATGATTTTTTGGCAGATGCAAGATATGGCAATTAAAAGATCAAAACAATTCACAAACAAAGCTAGCTCCTAAGACAATGGAATTGAACACATATTCACGAAGGTTGGGATGGTGGTGGAGGGAGTGTCGGGGGTTGCAGGGGATGGCAGAAGGTCTCCCCTGCTGACCCACAACAAGGCAGCAGCTTGAGCTGGGGAATTTTTTTCCTCGGCCGGAAAAGTAACATTGTTAAGTTAATTTTACAAATGGAATAAAATTGTGTCACAATTACGTATTGCTCCAAACTCGAACAATTATGTAAGTGTATTTTTGTAAGTGTATTTTTGGGGGTCTAAAAGGACTAATCTAATTTACATTATTCTTTATGGGAACAAATTCGTTCGGTAACGATACTTGACCAGCATTTTGGAACGAAATAATGACGTAATCCGGGGGTTCACTGTAATGCAATAACCAAAATGTGACAAATAAATGTGTATTATAATGGTCTATTGTATATGATAACTAAGGGCAGTTGTTATAAAAAGAGGAGTTGTAAGACTCTTACTTTAAGTGCAAAGTTAGAAATGATATAATCGGTGAGCAAGGTACAGTGGACCCTCGGATTTCGTTCACCTCCAAACTCGAACAATTATGTAAATATATTTTTGTAAGAGCTTTTGTAAGAGTATTTTTGGGGTTCTGAAACGACTAATCAAATTTACATTTGTCCTTATGGGAACAAATTCGTTCGGTAATGGCACTCAAACAGCATTCTGGAATGAATTTTCAACAAAAACCGAGGGTCCACTTTATGTCTATGAATGAGAAAGTACTGATAACTGTACTTATGAGTACCTGTACAAAAATAATCTTACTGTGCTGGCATGCAGGTACATTAAAATCACTATTTGGCCTTGTTACAAAGTACGAGTAACTATGCCAGATAAGGTAGTAGCTAAGAGTGTCTCACTAGTGTTGAAGATGCAATAACTTAAGGAGCAAAATAATAAAGCCTCTCCTCACTTAACGGCGGAGTTGCGTCCCTAAGATCAGGTCGGTTAAATGAATTTGTCATTAAGCAAGGAGCATACTATAATGGTAGTGGGTTTGTGTCAACCATTTTTCCATTTTTCATATTATTTAAATGTCACCTTTGCACCATTTATAACATTTTTAGTATATTTTTAAATGTTTACACAGTACTGTTTACACGTACGTACATCACTTAGCGATGTACGTACTCTTTACTGATGCCTCGGACTTATAGACCTCTCTGACCAGTATTCATACCTATATAATGTATATTAGAGCTGATTTCCTCTATTCTGTTTATTTCAATATACAGTGGACCCTCGGTTAACGAAAGGTTCCGTTAACGTAAGCTTCGGAAAACATAAGCTTTTTTCAATCGGTTAGCGAAAAATTCCTCGGTTACCGAAAGGTATTAGAGCGTGTCCGCCTTGTCTCCGCGCAAGCGCAGGACAAGTGAAGCATTGTTTACCATTGAGAGAACATTACCTAGCGCTCTTTCAATGATTCACAATATATTTGGTGTCTTTTAGTGATTGTCACTGTGAAATAAGTCACCATGGGTCCAAAGGAGCTTCCTAGTAGCACCCCAGTGGTAGCAGGCATGCAGGGAGTGTAGCATTCATGCAGAGAGTGTAGCATTAATGCAGGGAGTGTAGCAGCATGCAGGGAGTGTATCATTCATGTAAGGGTGTAGCATTCATGCAGGTATTGAAGCATTCATGCAGGGAGTGTAGCGGCATGCAGGAGTGTAGACATTCATGCAGGGTGTGAGTAATCATGCAGGGAGTGTAGCATCATGCAGGGGTGTGCATTCATGCAGGGAGTGTACTCATGCAGGGAGTGTGCAGCATGCAGGGAGTGCTGGCATGCAGGGAGTGTAGCAGGCATGCATGGAGTGTAGCAGGCATGCAGAGTGTAGCAGAGCATGCAGGGAGGTAGCAATCATGCATAAAGAAAAAGAAGGAAGTAACCCCAGAGAGGGACTTGTTACCTGAAGTCCTTTTGGAGGGATTCCCCTTCCAACCATTAACACCCTGCCCCTGTCAGCAACTCTACCTTCCAGATGCCTGCAACTCTTCAATAAAGGTAATAAATGTTATTGTTTTTTTTGAGTGATTATTTTTTGTGGAGCAATTAATTGTATTTACATTATTTCTTATGGGAAATAAGGTTTCAGATAACGAAAGATTCAGATTAAGTAATAGCTCCTGGACCGGATTAATTTCATTAACCGAGGGTCCACTGTACGTACAGTACACTACTGTTTAAACATTTAAAAATATACCAGAAATGTTATAAATGGTGCAAAGGTGACATTAAAACAATATCAAAGATGGATGACAAAAACTCACTACCATTATAATTTGCTCCTCACTTAGTGACAAATTCGTTTAACAACATGGTCTCCGTCGCTAAGTGAGGAGAGGCTGTACTGTAAATTGTAATAAACAGAATAGAGGAAATCAGCTCTAATATACATTATTTAGGTATGCATACTGGTCAGAGAGCCCGTCGTAAGTCCCAGTCATCAATAAACTAGTACGTCGCTAAGTGAGGAGAGGCTGTAATAATAATAATAATAATAATAATCACTCTGGTATGCTTTTAATGTCATATACAGTGGACCCTTGCTATTCGAACATTCTTCATTACAGAATGCTGTTACCAAATGAATTTATTCCCTTAAGGAATGATGTAAATTAGATTAGTCCATTTCAGACCCCAAAAATACACTTATAAAACCACTTACAATAATAAACTTACATAATAGGGTGTGTTTTGGAATGTTTGAATAGCGAGGTCCACTGTATTACGTTATACACATTTTCATTAATCCATCTATGACATTTTTCAAAATTATATAAGAAACAGGCTACATATCATATAAACATAATACATACAACCATACTAGAACAAACTGACATAATTGTGAGGGGGTAGCCAGGCAGCTTGTAGGAGTGTATGGCAAGAATTCAATAAGACATTCTCTCTAGTACAACAACAGAGAAACTGTATACATTACCCTGGGTGGATAACACACACCGAGTTAT
>WNWK01054965.1:0-11400 GCA_009830355.1 Cherax destructor
TCAGTTTTCCCAGCATGTGGGGCGGGTCTATCATGTTTATCTGTCCAGTATGTGAGGGCGGGGCTCTCTTGTCTCAGTTTTCTAGTATGTGAGGTGGGGTTTCTCTCGGTCTCATCTGCAGTATGTGGGGGTGGGTTTTCCACTTCTATCTGTCTAGTATGTGGGGTGCCTTATGCATGCCCATCTATCTAGTATGTGAGGTGCGGTTTTCTCGGTCTCAGTCTGTCTAGTATGTGAGGTGCGGTGCTCTCCATGTCTCATTTGTCTAGTATGGGGGTTCTTGTGTTTCAGTCTGTCTGGTTGTGAGGTCGGTGCTCTCAATTTTCCAGTCTGAACATGAACATAAGAAAGGAGGAAACTGCAGCAGGCCTGTTCCCCTACGGAAAACTTAAAACCTCCCACTAACAGACTCCCAAAAAAATAAACTTTTTAATTCTATTTACTCATGTGCAAAACCCCCTCAAACCAACCCCCCCACTCATGAATTTATCCAACCAAATTTAAATCCCCGGTCCCCGCTTCATAACCCTACTAGGCAGACTGTTCACCACAACACCCATTTAAACCAATACTTTCCCATATCCTTTCTAAACCCAAACTTATCTAACGAAACCCTTATTGCTGGTTCTCTCTTGGGAATTCATCAAGACCTTTTTATATCCCCCTTTTTATTTCCATTTTCCACTTGTATCCTCGATCATGTCTTCCTCATTCTTCGTCTTACAAGTGAATTTTATTTAAGGGTCTTCAATGTCCGAAAGTTTTTTAACGAATTTATATCCATTCTGTAATATGGAGACCAGAACTGAACTGGAAACTAGGTGAGGCCTACTAATTATGTATAAAATTTTTAATATAACCGATGGACCCGTTGCTAACACTTTGATATAAATTAGTAATCTATTTGCCTATTACGTACCTTTGCATTGCTCTTTGGTTTAAGGTTGCTGCTTACCAAACCTCAAGTCCTTTTCCAATCTGAATGGCAAAGTTCCAGTTATTTAACTTATAATGCTAGGGTTAACAAAAATTTTGCTTCAGAACCTAGCATTTATCCACATTGAACTGCATCTGCCACTTCTTGACCATAAATTAAGTTTGTCTAAATCCTCCTGAAGTTTCATGACATCTACGTTTGAACAATTATTCCTATCTTTGTGTCGTCGGCGTTTTTTCATATCACTAGTAATTCCCTGTCGAGGGCATTGATATATATTATAAACAACAAAAGGGGCCCAAGACTGATCCCTGTGGAACGCCACTTGTTACAGATCCCCCTTCTGGTTTAACCCCCATGCACTCTCTGCTTCCTGTTGGTGAGACATGACTCGATCCATGACAACATTTTCCCCAATGCCATGGCTGCCTTTTAACAGTCTCTGGTACGGTACTCTATCAAAACCACTAAAAAACTAAATAAACAATATCAAATTCTTTATCGTGATCAACAGCCTCAAAAACTTTATCGAAGAAAATTAATAAATTAGTTAGGCAGGAACGGCCTCCTTTTAATCCATGCTGAGTATCATTAATCAAATTATTTTTATCCGATGGTTTTATAAAATCAGCTATAATACTTCCCAGTAATTTACCTACAATTGAGTTCAGGCTTATTTGGCGGTAATTTGACGGTAGTGACTTGTCCCCTGCTTTAAAAATAGGAATTACATTAGCCATCTTCCACATATCAGACACTACACCTGTTTGAAGAGATAAGTTAAAAATGTTAGTTAATGGTTCACAGAGTTCCATTTTGCATTCCTTAAGAACCCTTGCAAAAAGTTCATCAGGACTCGGCGATTTATTTTGTTTCAGTCGGTCTACTTGTTTCATAACCATTTCGCTAGTGACTGTGATATTACATAATTTATCTTCTTCAGGGCCTCTGTAAAAATTAATTACTGGGATATTATTAGTGTCTTCCTGTGTGAAAACTGAGAGAAAATAATTATTAAAAATAGAGCACATATCATTCTCCTTGTCAGTAAGATGCCTAGTGTTATTTTTAACGGGACCTATCCTATCTCGAACTTTTGTTCTATACACCTGGAAAAAACGTTTTGGGTTAGTTTTTGAATCCCTAGCAACTTTAATTTCATAGTCCCGTTAAGCTTTTCTTATCCCCTTTTTAACGTCCTTCCTAATGTCAGTATACTGATTTATAAGATGACCCTCACCTCTTTTTATGCGCCTATAAATTCCTTTCTTCTGCCCTAAAAGATATTTGAGCCTATTATTCATCCATTTTGGGTCATTTCTACTTGACCTATTTTCTTTATACGGGATAAATGTTCTTTGGGCAGCCTGTACAGTGTTCAGAAAACTGTCATATTGATAGCTCTCTTCGTTACCCCAGTCCACAGATGATAAGTGTTCTCTAATCACATTGTAATCTGCTAAGCAAAATCTGGGACCGTTACTGAATTATCCCTACTATCATACATCCATTCAGTGCTAAAGGTAATTGATTTGTGGTCGCTTTTGCCGAGTTCCTCTGTAATTTCTAAATTAATAACAAGGGTTTCCTTGTTTGCCAGAACTAAGTCAAGCAGGTTATTTCCCCTTGTAGGTTCTGTCACAAACTGCTTCAAAAAACAATCCTGAACTACTTCTAAAAAGTCGTTAGATTCTAAATTCCCTGTCAAGAAATTCGAATCAATTTGACTAAAGTTAAAGTTCCCTAGAATTATTACGTTATCGTACCTTGTGGCGTTAACAATTTCCTCCCAGAGTAGTCTCCCTTGTTCCCTATCTAAGTTTGGAGGACGATATATCACGCCTAAAATAAATTTTTCACACCCCTCTGAAAATTCTATCCAGACAGACTCTGTATGTATTATTTCAGACTTTATACCCGTTTTTATGCAACAATTTAAATGATCACGGACATAGAGTACCATACCACCCCCCTTCCCGATACTTCTGTCTACTTGTAATAATTTAAAACCCTGGATGTGACATTCAGCAGTCATGTCCCGAATTTTCACATTAAACCACGTTTCAGTTAATGCAAAAACATCAATATTACCCGCACTAGCAACTAATCTCAACTCGTCCATCTTATTCCTAGCACTACGACTATTGGTGTAATATGCATTTAAAGACCCTCCTTTCTCTTTACCCTTCCTGCTCATTTCTGTTTTTCCACTATACCTATTACTGTCCTTGTCATCTAGTGCCACTGGCTTTCCAGTATCCACCTTATTCGGCCTATTACTAGTTTCCCTAGAACTCATAATATTACTACACTGGGACTTCACTGTTTTTCCCCAAAAACCCATACCACTAACTATTTCTAGTTTAAAGCCCTAACAGCTCCCTCCACTGCAGTTGCCAGTGCCCCCACACCAGACCTGGATAAGTGAACCCCATCCCTGGCATACATGTCATTTCTGCCATAGAAGAGGTCCCAGTTGTCCATGAATGTTACTGCATTTTCCTTACAGTATTTGTCCAGCCAGCAATTGACACCAATTGCCCTGGATAACCATTCATTTCCAACTCCTCTCCTTGGCAAAATACCACATATGACAGGGTTCCCACCCTTCTTCCTAATTATGTCTATTGCTGACCTATACCTGCTAGTCAGGTCCTCACTCCTACGTCTGCCAACATCGTTGCCACCAGCACTGAGACAGATAATAGGATTGCTCTCATTACCTCTAATGATGTCGTCCAGACGGCTAATAATATCCTCCATCCCAGCCCCAAGAAAGCAAACCCTCTGTCTCCTACTCCTATCCTTCAAACAGAAGGCCCTATCCATATACCAAACCTGGCTATCCCCAACATCAACAATGTTTTTACTTTCCTTGGTGTCGTTCGTCGTGACGTTCCCAGAAGTCGACTCACATTCATCTGACAGCACAGAGAATCGGTTCGATGTTTCCACAACGTTCTCCTGGATCTTTGTTGTTTCTACCTCTTCATCCACCCTCTTGATCCTTAACTTTGTCCCATGCATTCCAGCCACAGTCCAGGTTCCTTGACTTGAGGATTCACAACAGAGAGGATTACTACGAATCCTCTTGTTTTCCTTAGTCAGTCCTTGTATCTCAAGCTTAGCCACCCTAAGTTCTTCCTTCAGCTGCTGGTAGAGTAGCTCAAGAGATGACATCTTGTTCAGATTCAGAGAGAGCACACAAGACACGTCTTCACAGAGCTAAGTACAGGTCAGGTCTGAGCTAAGTACAGGTCGGGTCTGAGCTAAGTACAGGTCACGTCTGTCTGGTATGTGAGGTGCGGTGCTCTCATACATGTCTCAGTCTGTCAGTATATGAGGTGCGGTGCTCTCATACATGTCTCAGTCTGTCTAGTATGTGAGGTGCGGTGCTCTCATACATGTTTCAGTCTGTCTAGTATGTGAAGTGCGGTGCTCTCATACATGTCTCAGTCTGTCTAGTATGTGAGGTGCGGTGCTCTCATACATGTCTCAGTCTATCTAGTATGTGAGGTGTGGTGCTCTCATACATGTCTCAGTCTCTCCAGTATATGAGGTGCGGTGCTCTCATACATGTCTTAGTCTGTCTAGTATGTGAGGTGCGGTGCTCTCATACATGTCTCAGTCTGTCTAGTATGTGAGGTGCGGTGCTCTCATACATGGTAAATAATGAGGGCCAAAATATTGATTCAGGCTTTGATATCATAAATCTTAACAATAACAGTAATCGAGTAACACAGGGTAATGATAGTAACAGAAATTGTGTAAAACAAAAGCTGAAAAAGGTTCACAAGAAGATACATATCAATATATTTTATACTAACTGTCGAAGCGCCAGAAATAAAATTAACGAATTACGTTTGGTAGCATGTGCTGGGAACTTTGATGACATTGCAATAAATGAAACATGGTATAATACCAAGAGTCGGATATGATTGCTGAGTGTCATATTCAGGGGTTTAAGTTGTTCCATGTAGATAGATATAATGGGAAAGGGGTGGAGTTGCATTATATGTACGAGAAAATATAAATTGCTGCATAAAAACAGGCATAAAATAGATGGATCATTAACAGAATCTGTTTGGGTAGAGTTTCTAGAAGGTCAAGAAAAACTGATTCTAGGTGTAATATACCGACCTCCAGGCTTGGATCACGATAGAGGGAGACTTCTTTGGGACGAAATTGTTAGGGCTTCTAGACACAATAACGTAGTGATAGTAGGGGATTTTAACTTTAGTCAAATTGACTGGACTTCTTTGACCGGTAATCTGGAGTCCAGTGACTTTATGGAAGTAGTCCAGGACTGTTTTCTGAAGCAGTGTGTGACGGGGCCTACCAGAGGTAATAATTTGCTCGACCTAGTCTTGTCAAATGAAGAAACTCTTGTAAATAATCTGGAGATCACTGAAGAGCTTGGCGCAAGTGATCACAAATCCATTACTTTTAATATTACCTGGGAGTACGAGAATAGGGATAATACGGTAAAGTTCCTGATTTTCGTTCTGCCGATTATATTGGACTTAGAGAACACCTGTCTAATCTCGACTGGGGTAATCTAGCTAACGATTACGATGGGATCTGCGTTTATGATTTTTTTCTTAATAATGTACAACGTGCACAGAGTATGTTTATTCCCCAGAGAGAATTTAGGTCAAATAATAACGATCCCTAATGGATTAACAGGAGGCTAAAACATCTATTAGGGGAGAAAAGAGGAATTTATAGGAGCATCAAAAGAGGAGATGTTAACCTTATTGACCAATATGTTCAGTTGAAAAGAGAAGTAAAAAAGGGGTTTAGAAATGCTAAACGTGACTATGAGATTAAGGTTGCTAATGAATCAAAGACTAATCCAAAATTGTTCATTCAAGTGTATAGGACGAAGGTGAGGGAAAAGGTAGGACCTCTGAAAATTGGGAATGGACAGCTGACGGATAACGAACTGGAAATGTGTGCTCTATTTAATGACTATTTTTTTGTCAGTCTTTACACAAGAAGACGTAAATGAGATTCCAGAAATTAACAATTATTCAGTTCCTGAAGAATTCAAATTAACTAATATTACTGTAACGAGGGACATGGTTATCAAACAGATAGATAAACTGAAGCAAAATAAGTCCCCGGGACCCAACGAGTTGTTTTCCAGGGTACTTAAAGAATGCAAGATGGAACTTAGTCAGCCATTAACGAATGTGTTTAATACGTCCATCCTAACTGGTGTTGTGCCAGAGATGTGGAAGATAGCTAATGTAGTTCCTATATTCAAATCAGGGGATAAGTCAATTCCATCAAATTACCGTCCAATAAGCCTCACGTCTATAGTAGGCAAATTATTAGAATCAATTATAGCTGATATTATTAGAAGTCACCTTGAAGAACATAATTTGATTAATGAATCTCAGCATGGGTTCACGAGAGGTAGTTCCTGGCTGACAAATTTACTGACGTTTTTCAATAAAACATTTGAGGCAGTAGACAGTGATAAAGTATATGATATAGTTTACTTGGATTTCAGTAAGGCCTTCGATAGAGTACCTAACAAGAGACTCTTAAGAAAGGTGGCAGCTCATGGTATAGGAGGTAAAGTTCTAGCACGGATAGAGGCATGGCTTACCAATAGAAAACAGAGAGTTTCCATTAATGGGGTCAAATCTGAATGGGGATTAGTCACTAGTGGCGTTCCACAAGAATCAGTTTTAGGCCCATTGTTGTTCATAATTTACATAAATGACCTTGATGAAGGAATTGCAAATGACATGAGTAAATTTGCTGATGATACAAAGATAGGCCGTATAATTCATTCTGAGGAGTGACAGATGAAGTTCAATGTGGACAAGTGTAAGGTGCTAGTCCTTAGTAATGAAAATATCCCTCGAATTTATAAACTAGGTGAAGTAGAGCTTGATCATACAGAATGTGAAAAAGACTTGGGAGTCATGGTAAGCAGAAATCTAAAGCCAAGACAACAGTGCCTAAGTGTGCGCAATAAGGCTAACAGATTACTAGGATTTATTTCAAGAAGTATAAGCAACAGAAGTCCAAAAGTTATTTTACAGCTCTATACATCACTAGTGAGACCTCATTTGGATTATGCAGCTCAGTTTTGGTCTCCTTACTACAGAATGGATATAGATTCGTTGGAGAACATACAGAGAAGAATGACTCAAATAATTTACAGTATAAGAAATCTCCCGTATGAAGATAGACTTAGAGCGTTGAATCTCCACTCTCTGGAGAGACGTAGAATGAGGGGAGATATCATCGAGGTGTACAAGTGGATGATGGGCATAAACAAAGGAGATATTAATAAAATACTGAGGATATCGAACCAAGTAAGAACCAGAAATAACGGATTTAAATTGGATAAATTTAGATTTAGAAAGGACATAGGCAATTACTGGTTTTCGAACAGAGTTGTAGATGCGTGGAACAATCTTCCGAGTAGGGTGATAGAGGCTAGGACCTTGGGTGGCTTTAAAAAGAGATTTGACAAATATATGAGTGGGAGGGGCTGGGTTTGATTAGTGTCGTGAGTACGGGAGTAAATTCTTAGGTAGTGGTGGTTCTGATAAGGATCTGCCTTGTATGGGCCAGTAGGCCTTCTGCAGTGTTCCTCCATTCTTATGTTCTTATGTCTCAGTCTGTCCAGTATGTGAGGTGCGGTGCTCTCATGAGTCTCAGTCTGTCCAGTATGTGAGGTGCGGTGCTCTCATACATGTCTCAGTCTGTCCAGCATGTGACTTGCGGTGCTCTCATACATGTCTCAGTCTGTCCAGTATGTGAGGTGCGGTGCTCTCATACATGTCTCAGTCTGTCCAGTATGTGAGGTGCGGTTCTCTCATATATGTTTCAGTCTGTCCAGTATGTGAGGTGCGGTGATCTCATACATGTCTCAGTCTGTCCAGTATATGAGTTGCGGTGCTCTCATACATGTCTCAGTCGCTAAGCAGAATATTGATTCTGGCCTGATAATCGCCACTGTTAAGAACAGGTCCGCCTCCTCAACCTTTGACAGAACAGTAATTATAATACAGTGGACCCCCGCCTAACGAGCAAAATTCATTCCAGAATGCTGCTCAAGTGCCATTACCGAACGAATTTACTCCATTAAGAAATAATGTTAAGTAGGTTAGTCCATTTCAGAACCCCAAAAATACACTTCCACAAGCACTTACAATATTATACTTACATAATTGTACGATTTCCGGGGTACTCGTTAGGCGGGGGTCCACTGTATTCGGATTTTCAACAAGTTTCTGGAGAGCTTCAACATAACATTTGGGAACAGAGGGAGTTGAACTCTCTTATAGAACTACAGTGAGAAAATCAGAATCAATGTAGTACCTATGATTGGGGAGATAAAGTCAGAGTGACATGTCTTTTTCGAAGCTTGACTTCATCGTGCAGTGTATTTGCTCATTAGTGTGTAATAGATAAGGCCAGCCTAGGACAAAACGTTGTGTGAAAAGGATTCTCTGTTATCAGTGTCTTTATGCACACTTGTAGGCTTTTGTCTTTGTCTTCCAGCCTGCTCCTGTCTGCCTTATCATTTGATTATTTTGCATGTCTTTCATGGTCCTTCTCTACTCCAGGGACGTTAGGGCCAATTCCTTAGCTCTAGAACTAGTCTTATTGCATACCTCTGCATTTTATACAGGTGTGGGATCTATACTGGTGCTGCATATTCTAAAATGGGCCTGATATATGTTGTATATAGCACCTTGAATGACCTTTTTTTTCAGATTCCTGGAGAAAACTCAGATTTGTCAGGCGAGCATTGGCTGCAGAGGTTATTCGGTTGATAAGAGCCTCTGGCGATATGCTAGGCAATATGCTTAGTCCCAGGCCATTCTCATTTAATAAAGTCCGCAGCCTCTATCCCCCCGAGTGTATACTCAGTGTCAGGTCTTTTTTTCCTTACATTTGTTGGGGATAAATTTAAGCAACAACTTATCTGAGCAACCCTGCAATTGGCCCAGATCATTTTGCAACCTTTCCTCTTCCTTATCTTTTTGTATTCTCATAAGTTTTGATGTACCAGCAGAGATAAATCTGACAAAATCCCAGTTGGAATGTCGATCTCATGAACCAGAAACAGTATTGGATCTATTGCTGATCATTGTGGTGCTCTGCTTTTTACTCTACCTCATTATGACAATTCTTCACGATCAGTCGCTTTTCGTTTCCATCCCCTAAAGTATCCTTCGATCCACCGGATTATTCCCAGTTATTCCTGGCTGCTTCACACGTTTTTGTCCCAGTCTCATGTGGGGTGCAGTATCAAACGCTTTCTTGCAGTCTATGAAATTGCAGTCCACCCAACACTCTCTCTCTTCTCTCGTTTCTATTACTATGTCACAGAATTACAAAATGTTGGAAAGAATAGACTGGTTATCTCTGAATCCGTGCTGGCTATCTCTGAACCCGTGCTGGCTATCTCTGAACCCGTGCTGGCTATTTCTGAACCCGTGCTGGCTATCTCTGAACCCATCCTGGCTATCTCTGAAACTGTGCTGGCTATCTCTGAACCTGTGCTGGCTATCTCTGAACCCGTGCTGGCTATCTCTGAACCTGTGCTGGCTATCTCTGAACCCGTGCTGGCTATCTCTGAACCCGTGCTGGCTATCTCTGAACCTGTGCTGGCTATCTCTGAACCCGTGCTGGCTATCTCTGAACCCATGATGGCTATCTCTGAACCCGTGCTGGCTATCTCTGAACCCATGCTGGCTATCTCTGAACCCGTGCTGGCTATCTCTGAACCCATGCTGGCTATCTCTGAATCCGTGCTCACTATCTCTGAACCCGTGCTGGCTATCTCTGAACCCGTGCTGGCTATCTCTGAACCCGTGCTGGCTATCTCTGAACCCGTGCTGGCTATCTCTGAACCCGTGCTGGCTATCTTTGAATCCGTGCTGGCTATCTCTGAACCCGTGCTGGCTATCTCTGAACCCGTGCTGGCTATATCTGAAGCCGTGCTGGCTATCTCTGAACCCGTGCTGGCTATCTCTGAACCCGTGCTGGCTATCTCTTAACCCATGCTGGCTATCTCTGAACCCGTGCTGGCTATCTCTGAACCAGTGCTGGCTATCTCTTAACCCATGCTGGCTATCTCTGAACCCGTACTGGCTATCTCTTAACCCATGCTGGCTATCTCTGAACCTGTGCTGGCTATCTCTGAACCCGTGCTGGCTATCTCTTAACCCATGCTGGCTATCTCTGAACTCGTGCTGGCTATCTCTGAACCCATGCTGGCTATCTCTTAACCCATGCTGGCTATCTCTGAATCCGTGCTGGCTATCTCTGAATCCGTGCTGGCTATCTCAGAACCAATGCTGACTATCTCTGAACCCGTGCTGGCTATCTCTGAACCCGTGCTGGCTATCTCTGAACCCGTGCTGGCTATCTCTGAACCTGTGCTGGCTATCTCTGAACCCATGCTGGCTCTCTCTGAACCCGTGCTGGCTATCTCTGAACCTGTGTTGGCTATCTCTGAACCCGTGCTGGCTATCTCTGAACCTGTGCTGGCTATCTCTGAACCCGTGCTGGCTATCTCTGAACCCGTGCTGGCTATCTCTGAACCCGTGCTGGCTATCTCTGAACCCATGCTGGCTATCTCTGAACCCGTGCTGGCTATCTCTGAACCTGTGCTGGCTATCTCTGAACCCATGCTGGCTATCTCTGAACTCATGCTGGCTATCTCTGAACCCGTGCTGGCTATCTCTGAACCCGTGCTGGCTATCTCTGAACCGTACTTGCTATTGCTTATGAAACCCCTTCTCTACAAGTGTTCTACCACTTTCCTTCTTCTGTCTTCTCCATTATCTTGTATGACATACAGGTCAAGAAAACAAGTCCGTAGTTCAATGCCTCCTGTACCACAGCGGTGACATCTTTAAGCTCTTAATTTCTTTCACAAATGAGAAAGCATTCTGTACAGAAAATTTAGCAAAGATGTAATGGAAAGTACAGAAGGCTGATAAAATGTACCTCAGTGGTACATGTAATTTGTTAATTTTGGGTAAACCAAATATCTAAGGGAGAGATCCAGAGGCAAAAATTATAAGATGAGTTTCATTGGAAAGAAGAAATTCTTTCAAACTTCTAAGCACTCTAATTTATCTTCTAATTTCAGGGTATATTAAAGGTGTCAGGAAATTAATCTAAACCCGATATAAACTGATAATAGACTTTAGATTTTTCTAATGTTATCATATTTATCTAAGATTGCTATTCCCTTAGCTTTACGCGAACGTGTTATTACAATGGCATTATCTGATTTTAAATTTATTAGCTAGAGTCAAAGAAAGGTAACAAAGATTTATGATTTTTAAATTATTTATAAATTCCAAGATTGCAGTCCCAGGAATGGAAGACCAGATCCACTTCCTTGGATGAAGAGCTTGAAGACAGTAGAACTATATACAAAGGATGAGGTAATCAGTCCCTCGGCCTTGGAGTTG
>WNWK01054966.1:0-11399 GCA_009830355.1 Cherax destructor
TAAATTTTTTTTCTTAATGTTTGGTGTAGGGTGGGGCTGGTGTGAACCGGGGTTTGGGGGGGATGATTCTCCCCAAATTTTTAACAACTGCAACAATAACCACCTAGGTTGATAAAGTGGGAGGGTTTAGAAACTAAGTGAACAAACATGTTGCTAATATAGGATTTTAATTTAAAACGCCTAAAATAGCTGTGACCACTAAAGGGAGACTGTAACTAAAGGGGACTGTGACCACTAAGGTGACTGGCCCTGGGGATTTACCACTGGTAGCTTTTCCCCTAAGGGGGCTTTACCACAAGGACTGGCCACTAAGGTAGCTGTGACCCTAAGGTAAATGTGACCCGGTAGACTTGACCCCTAAGGTAGACTGTGACCACTAAGGTAAAATGTGACCACTAAGGGTGTGCCCCGGTGACTGTGACCACTAAAGGGAGACTGTGACCACTAAGGAACTGTGACCACTAAGGGGGTTTTAACAAGGAGCTTGACCACTAAGGGTTGCCCCAAAGGGGATGACCATAAGGAAACTGTGAAATAATAAAATTACCACTAAGGGAATTATACTATAAATGTGACCATAAGGTAGACTTGACCACTAAGGTAAACTGTGACCCTAAGGTAGACTGCCACTAAAGGGAAACTGGCCACTAAGGTAGACTGTGACCACTAAGGTAGACTGTGACCACTAAAGGGAAACTGTGACCCTAAAGGGAGACTGTGACCACTAAGGGGCTTGCCAAAGGTGCTTTACCACTAAGGTCTGTGACCCTAAATAACTGTGACCACTGAGGCAGTGACTACAAGTTGACTGTGATCACTGAGACTGGAAAGTGAGGTTGACTGTGACACTGAGACTTGGGCCCCTGGGTTGCTGTGACCACTGGGTTGTGTGACCACTGAGGGTTTACTGTGACCACTGAGGTTGACTTTACCACTGAGGTTTACTGACCACTGAGGTTGACTGTGACCATGAGGTTGATGTGACCATGGGTTGATTTTGACCACTGAGGTTTACTTGACCCCTGAGGTTGACTGTGACCACAGGTTGACTTGACCACTGGGGTTGACTGGACCCTGGGTTTCGTGACCACTGGGGTTGACTGGCCCTGAGGTTGACTGGCCCACCCGGGTTGACTGACCACTGAGGTTGACTGTGAACCCCGGGGTTGCTTGGCCACTGGGGTTGACTGTGACTCTGGGGTTGCTTTGGACCCGGGTTGACTGTGACCACTGAGGTGTGACCACTAGGGGTTGACTGGACCCTGGGTTTCGGCCACTGGGTTGACTTGACCACGATTGCTGTGACCACTGACGTTGGCTGGCCACTGGGGTTGACTGTGACCACTGGGGTTGACTGTGACCCCTGGGGTTGATTGGCCCTGAGGTTTACTGTGACCACTGGGGTTGACTGTGACCACTGGGGGTTTACTGTGACCACTGAGGGTTTACTGTGAATGGGGTTGACTTGACCACGGGGGTTTACTTTACCCTAGGGGTTTACCTTTAACCCCGAGGTTGACTGTGACCACTGGGGTTTACTTGACCATGGGTTGGGCCCTGCAACCCCGACGGGTTTTTCCAAAAAAACCAAGGACGATCAGTTAACGATGGACTGTACACTGAACAGCAGCAGCAGCAACAACAACACGCAGCAGCACAACAGCAGCGCAACAACAGCCCGCGAGGTTGGGATATCAGTTTGATCAGCAACATCAGCCCCTTTTTTAAAATATTTTTAAATTCAATCATTTATACTGTTAGCTATCAAGTATATTTATCCTAAGTCATAGTAATTCAGTGGAGGGTAGAAGTGGAGGGGAGGGAGTGGAGGGAGGGAGTGGAGGGGGAGAGGGGGGTGGAGGGTGGGAGTGGAGGGTAGAGGGGGTGGAATAGGGGAGTGGAGGGGGGGGAGTGGAGGGTAAGGGGGGGAGGGTTGAGGGAGTGGAGGGTGGGGGGGGGGGTAGGGGGGGTGGAGGGGGAGGGGGTGGGGTGGGGGTGGAGGGGAGAGTGGAGGGTAGAGGGTGGAGGGTAGGGAGTGGAGGGTGAGGGGGTGGAGGGAGAGGGAGTGGAGGGGAGAGGGGGTGGAGGGTGGGGGGTGGAGGGTGGGGGTGGAGGGGTTTGGGGGGGGGGGGGGTGGGGTGGAGGGGGGGAGTGGAGGGGGGGGAGGGGGGGTGGGGAGGGAGGGGGGAGGGAGGGGGGGTGGGGGGGGGGGGTGGGGGTGGAGGGAGAGGGGGAGTGGAGGGGGGGGGAGTGGAGGGTAGAGGGGGTGGAGGGTGAGTGGAGGGTACAGGGGGGTGGAGGGCGGGGTGGAGGTCAGGGTGGAGGGGGAGGGGGGGAGGTAGGGAGTGGGGGGTGGGGAGTGGAGGGAGGGGGTGGAGGGGGGGGAGTGGAGGTGGGGGGTGGAGGTGGGGGAGTGGAGGGTGGGGGGGTGGAGGGTAGGGGGGGGGTGGAGGGGGGGGGTGGAGGGTAGGGGGGGGGAGGGAGGGTGGGGGGGGTGGAGGGTGGGAGTGGAGGGTAGGGAGTGGTGTTAGTGTCTGCTGTATTTTACTAGACAGAAAAGGCACCTGGACACTCTAGTCTTACTAGTAGATAGTTTCCTAAACCACCAGGCCTGCCACTGTCTGCGATTGCCCTTCCATACACTAACTCTCTCTCTCTCTCTCTCTCTCCCCGTCTTCTCTTCCATCCCACTAACTCTCTCTCTCTCCTCCCCGTCTTTCTCTTCCAACACTAACTCTCCTCTCCTCCCCGTCTTTCTCTATATTTACTTTCCCTATGCCACACTCACGCGGCCAGGAACGTCTGACCCTGCACGCGCGCCACACACACACACACACACCACACAAACACAAACACAAACAAAACACACACATAAACACACACACAAACAAACCCACCTAAACACACACACACATAAACAAACACACAAACAAACACACATAAACACACACACAAACAAAACACACACAAACAAAACACACAAACACACATACACAAACACACACATACACAAACAAAACACACACAAAAAAAACAAGCACAAACAAAACACACACACAATGGTTCACATTATAGAACCACTTTCTCAGCCTCACATGTTTCGTAGCACCAAAAAATCCAGCACAATAATAAACAGTGGCAACCCGCCCAGGGCCGCGTACCCAACAACCCGGATGTTGTATGTTGGCAACCCGGATGTTGTATGTTGCCTGTCTTAATTATTGGTTGCCCTTTATCTGTAATTTACCTGTGACTAATTTTGAGGGCTCTACCCCCATAGCCTGGCCTGAAGCTAGGCTTTTTGTCGATCCTTGGTCAATCAGGTTGTTTGTGCTAACACCCCACAGGTCCACTCAGCCATCAAAACATTGCTGGTAGAACAAAACTGTCTAACTTCTTGATAACTTCAAGAAGTGCCTGGACAGCTTCTTGATAACTTCAAGAAAAGCCTGGACAGCTTCTTCTTGATAACTTCAAGAAGTGCCTGGAGACTTCTTGATGCTTCAAGTGCCTGAACAGCTTCTTGATAACTTCAAGAAGTGCCTGGACACTTCTTGATAACTTCAAGAAGTGCCTGGACAGCTTCTTGATAACTTTAAGAAGTGCCTGGAGAGCTTGATAACTTCAAGAATGCCGGGAGAGCTTCTTGATAACTTCAAGAAGTGCCTGAAGCTTTTCTTAACAATTACCGGGGAGTTTGTTGATACCTTCAAGAACTGGAAATTCTTGATAACTTCAAGAATGCCGGGAAAAGCTTCTTGATAACTTCAAGTGCCTGGAAAGCTTCTTGATAACTTAAGAAGTGCCGGGAAGCTTCTTGAAAACTAAGAAGTGCCTATAGGGGTTTCTTGATAACTTCAAGAAGTGCCTGGAAAGCTTCTTGATAACTTCAAGAAGTGCCTGGAGAGTTTCTTGATACTTCAAGAAGTGCCTGGAAAGCTTCTTGATAACTTCAAAGATGTCTGGAAAGCTTCTTGATAACTTCAAGAAGTCCCTGGAGAGTTTCTTGATAACTTCAAGAAGTCGAAAGCTTCTTGATAACTTCAAGAAGAGCTTCTTGAAAACTTCAAGAAGTGCCTGGAGAGTTTCTTGATAACTTCAAGAAGTGCCTGGAAAGCTTCTTGATAACTTCAAGAAGTACCTGGAAAGCTTCTTGATAACTTCAAGAAGTGCCTGGAAGCTTCCTTCTACAAGTGCTGGATAAACAGAGGCTTCAAATGACTTTTGGACGAAAGGGTTGCTGTTATATGTTGGCTACCCTGTTGCTGCATGATGACAACCCGGATGTTATGTTGGCAACCCTTCAAGGGCAGTGTGGGGATACCAAGATGAGAAAAGACAATCTTGAATTTCAAGAAGCTATTGATAGCACACCCATGCACTCTGCCTCAGGCTAGACACACAACTTCATGTTCGTTAAAATTGTAACGAACCATTATTAAAGATGTTAAGTATCGTTGGCAGGGCAGACGTCATGTAACTCTGTTACCCGGTAAGTCTACAACTGCTTGGTGAGTACATCAAACACTAGCATGGTAGTGTGTCAACTGCAAAGGTGAGAGACATCAACACACTAGCATGGTAGTGTGTCAACTGCAAGGTGGGGTACATCACACACTAGCATGGTAGTGTTCAACTGCATGGTGAAGTACATCAACACAGCATGGTAGTGTGTCAACTGCATGGTGAGAGTACATCAACACACTAGCATGGTAGAGTGTCAACTGCAAGGTGAAGTACATCACACACTAGCATGGTAGTGTGTCAACTGCATGGTGAGTACATCACACACTAGCAGTAGTGTCAACTGCAAGGTGAGTACATCACACACTAGCATGGTAGAGTGTCAACTGCATGGTGAGAGTACATCACACACTAGCATGGTAGAATGTCAACTGCAAGGTGAGTACATCAACACACTAGCATGGTAGAGTGTCAACTGCATGGTGAGAGTACATCAACACACTAGCATGGTAGTGTGTAAACTGCAAGGTAAGAGTACATCAACCCCTAGCATGGTAGAGTGTCAACTGCAAGGTGAGTACATCAACACACTAGCATGGTAGAGTGTCAACTGGGTGAAAATAAAAAAGCATGGAAAAGGTTCAATGCAAGGTGAGACATCAACACACTAGCATGGTAGGTGTCACTGCATGGTGGGGTACATCAAAAATGCATGGTAGAGTGTAAACTGCAAGGTAAAAGTACATCCCACAAGCATGGTGTCAACTGCAAGGTGAGTACATCAACCCCTAGTTTTTGAGTGTAACTAAAGGTAAATACACCCAACACTAGCTGGTAGTGTGTCACTGCATGGTGAGAGTACATCAACCCCTAGCATGGTAGAGTGTCAACTGCATGGTGAGTACATCAACACACTAGCATGGTAGGTGTCAACTGCATGGTGGACATAACCACTAGCATGGTAGAGTGTCAACTGCATGGTGGAGTACATCAACACACTGCATGGTGGGTGTCAACTGCATGGTGAGTACATCAACACACTAGCATGGTAGAGGTAAACCCAAGGGAGGCACAAACACTGCATGGTAGGTTAACTGCATGGTGAGTACATCACACACTAGCATGGTAGAGTGTAAACTGCATGGTGAGTACATCAACACACTAGCATGGTAGAGGTAAACTGCATGGTGAGTACATAAACACACTAGCATGGTGTGTGTCAACTGCATGGTGGGGTACATCAACACACTAGCAGGGAGTTTTCAACTGCAGGGGAGAGTACATCAAACACTAGCATGGTAGAGTTAAACTGCAAGGGAAGTACATAAACACACTAGCATGGTAGGGGCAATAAAGGGGAGAGTACATCAACCCCTAGCAGGGTTTGGGTGTCACTGCATGGTGGGGGTACATCAACACACTAGCATGGTAGTGTCAACTGAAAGGTAAAGTACATCAACACACTAGCATGGTAGTGTCAACTGCAAGGTGAAAGTACATCAAACACTAGCATGGTAGATGTCAATCAGGTGAGTACATCAAACAACAATGGTAGTGTCAACTGCATGGTGAGGTACATCAACACACTCCCTTTTAAAGAGTTTCAGTATCACTTCTGAGCCCGGCCATGGGCCAGGCTCGTCTGGTGTTTGCCTGGTAAACCAGGCTGTTGCTGCTGGGGGCCCGCTCCCCCAAAATATCCATCACAGCCTGGTTGATCGGCACCTGGTAAGATTTTGTCCAGTTTCCTCTTGAAGGCTTTACACTGGTTCCAGCCGTGTTTGGATATCTTCTGGTAAGATTTGAATAGTCTGGGCCCCCGGATTTTAATCAGTGCCCCCGTATTGTCCCCCCCGCCCCCCTGCTCCTCACTGGGTTTATTTTTTTTCCCCATATCTCTACTCCAGTATTTTTTGGCAGGGGCAGATTTGGGACCAGGCCTGTACTTTCCATGTATTTTTATCATTTTCCCCTCCCCCCCCCAATGAGTACATGTTCAAGATTTGAAGGCTTTCCCCAAAAATTTAGATGTTTCAATGGCTCAATGTGAGCCGTAAACGATCTCTGGATTTTTCCAGCTCTGCTATTTCTCCTCCCCTAAAGGGGGGCCCGTCAGCACTGACAGTATTCAAAGTGGGGGGCACAGGTTTGAATAGGTACCATCGGCATTTTTTCCCCTTGTTTTGAAAGTTCTCAATACCCCCCCCCCTTTTTTTGTGATCTTTGTCTTGTTATGGTCTTTAAACGACAGATCAGCAGACATAATTTTTCCCAAGTCCCGTTTTCCCTTTTCGTTCTATGGTGACCCTCTTGCTTTTGTATATAGTTTTTTTTGAGTTCTTCATTTTTCCCCTAAGCAGCGAAATTTTCCCCTTGCGTCATGTTGTTCCCACTGCCCATTAAAACCTTTTTATGTCCTCCTGAAATTTTTTCAGTGTCCTCTACCGTAGTGACTTTCATCTTATTTTTTTTCATCTGCAAATGATGATAAAAAAATTTTGGGGGTTTTTTTATCTATGTCTGCTATGAGGATGAGAAACAGCAGAGGCCAGGACAGTGCCTTGGGGCACTGAGTTTTTGACCGATGGATTTTGCCCTGTTACTACTACTTTTTGTGTTCTTTGTGTTGGGAACTAAAAAAATCCATCTGCCTCCCTTTCCCCCGTATGCCTATGGCCCTCATTTTTGTGCGCTATCACTCCATGATCGCATTTGTAAAACGCCTTTGCAAAATCTGTGTAAATCACATCTGAGTTTTTCGTCCTCCAATGCCCCCCGAATTTGTCATAATGGTTCAGCAGCTGTGACAGGCATGATCGACCCGCCTAAACCATGCGGGTTTCGGGAGGGTTGCGGGTTATGAACAATCTGCCGTCTCATCACTCTTTAAAAGTTTTTTTATGATGTAAAGTAGGGGGCTACTGGTCTGAAATTTTTTGCTGGCTCTACTCCCTCCTTTGCGGAGCTATGTCTCCCTCTTTGGCCTCTGAATTTAAAATTTGGCCTTTCTCCACAGAATACAAAGGGGCCCTAATGGTACTTTACTGCTTTATAAAAAAAGCTTTCCCATGAATCTGGTCCAGGTGCTGAGTGAGTGGGCATTTTGGGCCATTTCTTTTCGAAATCTATGGGTTTGCTAATGTGGGTTAGGTGGTTCGCAGCCTTCTGCGGGAGTGAAAATATTTTGCATTTTCTACCTTGCTGTCATTTAGTGGGTTGCTGAACACTGACTCATACTTTTTTTTAAATTTCACTCTTTTCCCGTTCATCGCCCGTTCGAATCCCCTCTCAATAATGGTCCAACTACAGGTTTTTACGGTTTCATGGGAGGAAAATTTTGGGTTTCTTGCAATATCCTGTAGGTCTTTTTTCCCCTTTGATTTTCTTGGTATGACATCTTAAGTTTTTGTTCAATTCCGTGATCCCCGGTTAAGGCATCTCTTTTTGTTGCAAAAAAACGTTTTTTTCAGAAACAAAACCCCTTTTCTTCCCCTGTACCATCTCCTACCCTCTCTCTCTATATCTACTTCTTGGGGTTTCTCAATGGTACGTTTTTCATACTCCTTGTATGCTTCTGTATTCAGCTTCTCTAGACACTGGGGGGGATTTGGGGTGCTCATGTCTGATTCCCATGATATGTCTGATGCTCTTGGTTTATTTTCCCAGAAACTATGGTTAAAATTAAACTTACTGAACATTCCGTCTCTAACATTAGGGGCCGTTCCCTAACCCTGAGTTAATACTAGTTTGAATTTTATGATGTTATGTGAGTATATTGTTTTGTAACTGTTATGTCTCTGATTAATTCCTCTTTTTTGTGAATAAAACGGGGTATTTTCATTTCTAGTGGGATCAATTATCTGTTGGTTTTAGTGGTACTTTTCACAAAGCCTCATTAGTTCCCGGGTATGTGCCTGTTGGGGGGGTGCTTCAGGGTTATTTCTGGTATAACATTATGGTGCCTCATCTTCCATTTTCGAGGAGTTTAAAAATTAAGGTTAAAATGTTTGGGGGGGATTTTCTAGTTCCAGATAGCTATCTATCTTTTTTAAACTGCTCTGTGAATTCCTCCGCAGTTGCTGATGGTGGTTTGTATACTAGGATAATTACTAGATTCTTATTTTCCCCTTTAATGGGATTTCTACATATCATTCGTAGCTTTAAAATTTTTCAACGAAAAATCTTTTTTATGAGTCCTACTCCTCCCCGTGACCTATTAATTCATCCCTCTATACATGTTATAGTTTTTTATTAACTTCCGTCCAAAAAATCCCTTGTATGTGTTTTGAAAACTCCCAAAAATGGCATTTGCTTCTGATAGGAGTCCACTAAAAACTAACTTTGTCATTTTTATTTGATTTCAGACCCCGAATATTTGAAATATGAAGCAGGAGTTACCATTTGGGATGTTTGGTCTTTCTTTTTGTTTGGTTAGTACCACTGGTGATGTCCTACCTGGTATGGCCCCCGGGCCCTACCCCCGGGTTTTTCCCGTTTTTTTGATTTTTATAAACCCTTAGTGGCCCGTTTGTCTTGTCCTGTTCTGCCCATCTTTCCCCCCTGTACCATTTCCCCCTTTTTTTTCTTTTTGGTTGTTTCTCCTTATATCTAAAAAAAAATTGCTGTTCTTTTTCATTTTCCCTTTCCTGCTTTTCTGTATGTACTGTTCCCTTTTATTGGTCTGGGGAGCTCATGTCATAAATTCTCTGGGCTGTGTTTAACGACACATCACTGGATGGAAAAATCTCCTCTTTTTTAAACCGACACTTTCCTTTTCCCTTTCATTTTGGCACATTTTCTGGGTGTTTTCCCAAAAATCTCTATAAAGGCCAAAACCTTTAGCATAGAATTTGCATATATTTTGGCTGCCCTTTTTACTGACTTTGTATTTTCCCCAAAAATCTGCGAAAATTTTCTGCGTTTTTTTATCTCTTTCCACTCCTTGGTTTTTTCGTTATCTCCTTTTTTCCTTTGATGACATGGGGGCCCAAAATTTTCCCTGGGAGGACTCCCCCACTATATCTTATTGAGGGTATGGCTGTGGTGGCGTCCTTTAAAAAAAGGGTGTTCACTATGGCTGGGGGGGGGTCTGGGCAGTCCTGGGACTGGGGGGTGGTTTGCTAATGTTTTTTTCTCCTGTGTTTTTTCCGTGGATGACTGTTTTTTTTTGGGTAATTTTTTTAGACTGGTCATTCTGTGTGTTTTTACTTTACCCCTTTCTTATCTTCCCTTCTATAAATACTAGCATGGGGTGTCAACTGCAAGGTGAAAGTACATCAACACACCAGCATGGTAGGGGTCAACTGCATGGTGAAATACATCAACACACGCATGGAGGGGTCAACTGCAAGGTGAGTACATCAACACACTAGCATGTTAGTGTGTCAACTGCATGGTGGTAACACACTAGCATGGTATTCAAAATCAAGGGGAAAGTCATCAAACACCGCATGGTAGGACAACCATGGTGAGTAATCAACACACTAGCATGGTAGTGGCAACTCAATGAGTACATCAACACACTAGCATGGTAGTGTGTCAACTGCAAGGTGAAGTACATCAAACACTAGCATTGGGTGTCAGCAAGGTGAGAGTACATCAAAACACTAGCATGGTAGTGGGCACTCAACCTTTTATATACCTTTGGGGTTTAATATCTTCTCTGAGGCCATGGGCCGGGTCGTCTGGTGCTTTCCTGGTCAACGGCTGTTGCTGCTGGAGGCCCGCCCCCCACATATCCATCACAGCCTGGTTGATCTGGCACCTGGTGAAGATATTTGTCCCGTTTTCTTTAAGGCTTTCACTGGTTCCCGCCTGTTTTGGATATCTTCTGGTAAGATGTTGAATAGTCTGGGGCCCCGGGTTTAATCAGTGCTCCCGTATTGTCCCCCCGCACCCCTGCTCCTCACTGGGTTTATTTTAAATTTTTCCCCTTTTCCCCAGTATGTTGTTATGGCAGTGTCGTTTTGGGCCAGGCCCCCAAGTACTTTCCATGTATATATTATCATGATTCTCTCTCCTCCGCTCCAATAGTACATGTTCAAGACTTGAAGGGGTTTCCCAAAATTTAGATGTTTCAATGGCTCAAGTGAGCCGTAAACGTCTCTGGATTTGTTCCAGCTCTGCTATTTCTCCTGCCCTGAACGGGGGCAGCACTGGGCGTATTCAATGAGGGGGCACTGCGATTTGGTGTCACCATGGCATTATTTCCCTTGTTTTTAAAACTCAATACCCACCCCCTCATCTTCCTGGCTGTTTACTTTGTCTTGTTATGGTCTTTAAAAACAGATCAGCAGACATAATTTTCCCCAAATCCTTTCGGGTTTCCCTTTTGTTCTTTTGGGGACCCCCTTGCGTTTTGTATATAGTGTTCCTTTTAGTTCTTCATTTTTTTCCCTCCCGAGCTGAAAAATTTTCCCCTTGACGCATTTGTTCTCCACTGTTGGAAGACCTTGCATGTCCCCCTTAATTTTTTTTGTCCTCTACCCTAGTGACTTTCATGCTTTTTTTGTGTCATCTGCAAATGATGATACAAAAAATGTGCTGGGGGGTTTTTTTCTATGTCTGCTTAATGGGAAAAAAGGTGGGACAGTGCCTTGGGGCACTGAGCGACCTCGCTGATGCGGATCTTTCCCTGTTCACTACTACTTTTTTTGTTCTTTGTGTTAGGAACTCAAAAAACCATCTGCCACCTTTCCCCTAATGCCTATGGCCTATTTTGTCCTATCCCCTGATCGCATTTGTCAAACGCCTTTTCAAAAACTGTGTAAAACACATTCGTTTTGGGGCCTAAGCCTCCGTAACTGTCAAATGGTTCAGCAGCTGTGACAGGCATGTCGACCGCCTAAAGCCATGCTGGTTCGGGTTTTTTGGGTTTTGGTCCTGTTTGTAATCTGCAAAAGCTGGTAGTGTGTCAACTGCATGGTGAAATAAAA
>WNWK01054967.1:0-11399 GCA_009830355.1 Cherax destructor
AAAAAAAAAAGAAAGAAGAAAATAAAATAAAAATAAAAAAAAGAATAAAAAAAGGGGGGAACGTGGAGGAATAGCTCCTAGGAGGAATGGAAGGGGCGTAAATCCCCCAAGAGGACCTCAACACTGCAAGTAGTGCAGATGCTGCATGGAACCCGTGCCATACCCTACCCTTCATGCCAGTAAACCAGGAATCCGTGATAGCAACCTCACATCCACCGAGCCACCTCGGCGGACAAAAGAGAGGGCGGCCGGATATCCACCACAAAGCATACCACCTTCGGCCACCACCCCCGGAATCCGAAAGGTGGCCTCCAGAGATACACCCGTCGCCCGAAAGATACCCAAGGCCACTCCCGGGAGACCGGAGAGGGATCAGGACATCCCCAGGCGATCCAGATTCCACGGCAAACTACACCACCACCAAGGACCTCAACGGAATGGGATGGACCACGATACCCTTCCCCCTACCTAGGAACTAGAATGCCTGTGGAGGGAAGCTCCCAGGTTAAAAATGGGAAGGAAATAAGGGAGGGATGAGGAGGAAGAGGAGGAAAGGGAAAAAAGGGAGGATGGGGAAAATGGGAAAAGGGAGGGGGGATTGGGGGGTAATTAGGTTCGGTCTGAGGAAGAAGACCAAAAGGTCCAATTCCTCAGACCAAGAGCCTCTTCACCACAGCAAGGAGCCCCCCTTGAAGAGGCCAAAAATATGAAATTCGATAGAAAATTTAAGGTGCAAAGTTGGCAGTCCGAGGGCAATTGATGCACTGGCAATTTAGCCCACTAAATCCTATTTAAGCCAATTCCATTGCTCATTTCAGTCCAATTCTTAGCTATTTGCTAGCATGTCTTCTTGAGCACAAGAAACTGCCTATTCAACTACCAGAACTGCCCTATAAAGCACATGGAAGTCTGTAATTTGGCCAATTTTACATAAAATTCAACAAATTCTAATTTAAAACCAGAATAAAAAATAAACACACTATGCACTCCAGCCACTAAATCAACCTATCCTCTGTTTATTAATCACATCCCCTAGCCTCTCCTATATTACATCAGCCCTCCATCTTCAATCCATCACACACAAAATAAAAATTTTACCCTATTTCTCAAATAATAAATTATAACCAGAAATAAGCAGTCATGGTTTAGAGCATCCCAATAACTGAAGCAGACCTAGTAAAAACCTATAAAACAGACCAGGATTTCCCGTCCCTGAAACTGTGCTGGCTGTCTCTGATAAGCTCATTCCTTTCTAGGTGCTCCATCACTCTTCTCCATGATTTTGCAGAGTATACATGTCAGTGACACTGGTCTGTAGTTTAATGCTTCATGTCTGTCTCCTTTTTTAAAAATTAGGACTACATTTGCTGTCTTCCATACCTCAGGTAGTTGCCCTGTTTTAATAGATGTGTTGAAGATTGTTGTTAGTGGTACACATAGCACCTCTACTCCCTCTCTCAGGACCCACGGAGAGATGTTATCCACCCCCATTGCCTTTGAGGTATTTAGCTCGCTTAGCAGCCTCTTCACTTCTTCCTCAGTTACATGTATTGTGTCCAACAGTTGATGGTGTATCCCACCTCTCTGTCTTTCTGGAGTCCCTTCTGTCTCCTCTGTGAACACTTCTTTGAATCTCATGTTGAGCTCCTCACATATTTCGTGGTCATTTCTTGTGATCTCTCCTCCTTCCTTCCTCAGCCTGATTACCTGATCCTTGACTGTTGTTTTCCTCCTGATGTGGCTGTACAACAGCTTCAGGTCAGATTTGGCTTTTGCTTCTTGTCATTTTCATATTGTTGTTGGGCCTCCCTTTTTACCTGTGCATATTCATTTCTGGCTCTGAGACTGCTCTCCTTATTCTCCTGGGTCCTTTGCCTTCTATACTTCTTCCATTTTCTAGCACACTTGGTCTTAGCCTCTCTACACCTTTGGGTGAACCAAGGGCTCATCCTGGCTTTCTTGTTATTTCTATTACCCTTGGGTACAAACCTCTCCTCAGCTAACTTGTATATTGTTGTCACATATTCCATCATCTCATTTACTGACTTCCCTGCCAGTTCTCTGTCCCACTGAACCCCGTGCAGGAAATTCTTCATGCATGTGCAGTCCCCTCTCTTGAAGTTTGGCTTCATTCGTCCTGCCCTTCCTGCTTCCCTCTCCACTTGTAACTCTACGTATTTGAAGCTCAGAACCACGTAGTCAATGGCCCCGAGGGGTCTTTCATATGTAATGTCCTCAATATCTGCACAACTCAAGGTAAATACTAGGTCCAGTCTTGCTGGTTCATCCTCTCCTCTCTCTGGTAGTGTCCCTTACATGTTGGTACATGAGGTTTTCCAGTACCACCTCCATCATATACACGTACGTATGTGTGTGTGTGTGTGTGTGTGAGAGAGACAGACAGACAGACACACAGAGACAGAGAGAGAGACAGAGAGACACAGAGAGACAGAGACAGAGAGAGAGAGACAGAGAGAATAAAAAAAATTCTGCAGCACGCAGTGCATGAGAAAAAATCTCTGACCGTGTTTTTGGTTTAAAACAGCGACTTTGCAGTGTATTTTCGTATGGTATTTATGGTTCTATTCTTGTTTTCTTGGTCTCATTTGATAGAATGAAAGATATCACAGAAATAGAGATGATTTTGATTGGTTTCATGATGAAAAGTACCTCAAAATTGAGCTCAAAGTAGCGGAAATGTTTGATTTTTGCCAATGTTCAAGAGTAAACAAATCACGCCACGCATCCAATACACGTCAACTGGTGAGTCTAATATTCTTTCAAAAGTGCGCTGATATTATTTATAACATTTTTACAATAATGCAGTAGTGTGCATAACAGTAAATCTTCTATTTTTCGTGAGAATGAAAATTCAAAATGGAAAGCAAGAGTAATATAAGAGGGGCCTGGAGACGTGACTAATGAACAGAGAAAATGTTATTTTAGTGCCAAGAATGTCTGTCTTGTTTATTCTGGACCCTATTTTGAAATTGGCATCTTTTGAAATTTGGTTGAAATTGGCCAAATTGCCAATTTCTGACCACTTTATTGGGTAGTTGAAATCAGTAAATGGGCGGTTTCTTGTACTCAATCGATAGAACAAATGGAGTTCTAGCGAAGTAACTATGATTCTAGTTGGCTGGAACAATGGAATTGGCCGAAAATTGGGCTCAAATTGGGCGAAATCGCTGATGCGTAAATATCGCCAATATTGCTAACTTTGTGAGAGTGTAATTTCGTACGTTTTCTATCAAATTTCGTACTTTTGGTGTCATTACCAACAGGAAAAGATTCTCTATCATTTCATAAGAAAAAATAATTTTTTTTTTTTTAATTTTGACCCTGAGAGTGAGTTTTAACCCTTTGAGGGTCGAGACCCCCGATCCTAAACTCGCTCTCAGGGTTGAAAATTTTTAAAAAAATTGTTTTTTTCTTATGAAATGATAGAGAATCTTTTCCCGGTGATAATGACACCAAAAGTCTCGTGAAGTTAGCGGTCTCGACGATAATTACACATCGGCAATTTCGCCCACTTTGAGCCCTATTTTTGGCCAATTCCAATGTTCCAGTAGACTAAAATCATAGCTATTTTGCTAGAACTCCATTTGTTCTATTGATTGAGTACAAGAAATCACCCATTTACCGATTTCAATTACCCAATAAAGTTGTCAGAAATTTTCAATTTGACCAATTTCACACAAATTTCAAAAGATGCCAATTTCAAAATAGGGTCCAGAATAAACAAGGCAGATATTCCTGGCACTAAAATAACATTTTCTCTGTTCATTAGTCACGTCTCCATTGCTTTCCGTTTTGAATTTATATTCACACAAAAAATAGCAGATTTACTGTTATGCAGACTACTGCATTCTTAAAATAATTGTATAATGTCAACCCATTCGTGACTGCATATTAGACTGGCCAATTGGACACGTATTGGACAGTGATGTCATTTGTTTACTCTTGAACAGCGGCAAAGAATCGAACATTTCCGCTACTTTGAGCTCAAATTCAGGGTACAGTGGACCCCCAGAAATCGGTCAGTCTGATTATTGGCCGGCTCGATTGTCGATAGCTTTTTTCAGCCCAATTTTTCCCCGATTATTGGCCTGCATACCAGACCTGTCCGTCTGCCCACGCTTGCGTGCCTCCCACGCAGGCGTTGTGAGCCAGTCTAGCTTTGTTACCAATGAATGAACATTACATTTCACAATAAATTCATTGTGTTTAGTGCTTGTTTATTGATTGTGACTGTGAAATAGGCCACCATGGGCCCAAAAAAACTTCATAGTGGCAGTCCTTTGGTAAAGAAAATGACAAACACGATAGAATTGAAGAAAGAAATTGTAGCAAAGTACCCAAGTGGAGGAGGAAGAAAGAGGGGAGAATGTCTTCTTCAGTGATTCACTGATTCTACGATATGTACGATACTAAAGCAGCATGAGTCGATAAAGGCTACAGCATCAGCCAGCGATAAAGTATAACATTAACAGTGTAGCAAATAAGTTAAGCGGTTAAGCGATAGAAAAATGATGACATGAAACTTAACTCCTCCATTGTTTGAGGTATATAAGGGCACTGAGACCAAAGCCGCCCTCTGCCACCATCTCCTCCAACATAAGTGTAAATATTTCTTATTTATAAATTACGTACATTGTTTCAGTGAATAGTGGTGGTGGCCTGCTGCTGCTGCCCAACACCACCACTATATGTACGGCTTATGGTCAGTGACCCTTATAAACCCAACAACAATAACACTACTGCCAGTTCCCTTATACATAATGACATATTTTATTCATTCTAGAGTATATATCATGTTTCTATGTTATTAACCCTTTCACGGTTTCGGCCGTACTAGTACGGCTTACGCACCAGGGTTTTCGACGTATACTAGTATGCCTAAATTCTAGCGCCCTCAAATCAAGTGGAAACAGGCTGGTAAGCCTAGATGTGAGAGAATGGGTCTGTGCAGTCAGTGTGCGCAGTATAAAAAAAATCCTGCACCACACAGTGCGTAATGAGGAAAAAAAAATGACCGTGTTTTTGGTTTAAAACAGCGAATCTGCAGTCTATTTTCGTATGGTATTTATGCTTGTATTCTCGTTTTTCTTGGTCTCATTTGATAGAATGGAAGATATATTACAGAAATAGAGATAATTTTGATTGGTTTCACGATGACAAGTACCTTGAAACTGAGCGCAAAGTAGTGAAAATGTTTGATTTTTGCCGATGTTCAAGAGTAAACAAATCACACCATGCGTCCAATACACATCAACTGGCGAGTCTAATATTCTTGCACAAGTGCGCTGATATTATTTATACCGTTTTTACAATGATGCAATAGTATACATAACAGAAAGTCTTCTATTTTTTGTGAGAATAAAAATTCAAAATTGAAAGCAAAAGTAATGTAAGAGGAGCCTGGAGACATGACTAATGAACAGATAAAATGTTATTTTAGTGCCAGGAATGTCTGTCTCGTTTATTCTGGACCCTATTTTGAAATTGGCAGATTTTGAAATTTGTGTGAAATTGGCCAAATTGCCAATTTCGGACCACTTTATTGGGTAGTTCAAATCGGTAAATTGTCGGTTTCTTGTACTCAACTGATAGAACAAATGGAATTCTAGCGAAATAGCTAAAATTTTGGTAGACTGAAACATTGGAAATGGCCGAAAATAGGGCTCAAAGTGGGCGAAAACGCCGATGTGTAAACATCATCGATACCGCTAACTTTGCGAGAGCATAATTCCATTAGTTTTTCATCAAATTTCATACTTTTGGTGTCATTATGATCGGAAAATCATAATGACACCGGAAAATTATCATTTCATAAGTAAAAATAATTTTTTTTTCTGAAACATTTTGCGACCCTGAGAACGAGTTTGGGAGAGGGCCTCACGACCCTGAAAGGGTTAATAGTGTTTATTATGTCATACTATTAGATGAACTGTGATAGGTAAATAAGCTGTAGAGTTTATATTAGTGTCGTATTGAAGGGCTATCTTGTCCTGCTTCCAAAAAAACTCTCCTGCCTCTCTCATATGCCAACAAGAGTTTTCAATAAAGGTAAAACTGATTCAAATGTTCATTTATCAATTAAAATTAGTACTTTATATTTATTTATCATTGTTTTCTGTATGTAAAACTATAGTTTTTATTCTTTAAAAAAAATGAATTTTTGGTGAATATTTTTGGGTGGAAATGGATAAATTGTATTTACATTATTTCTTATAGGAAATAATGGTTCAGATATCAGCCAGTTCGATTTTAGGCCTAGCTCCTGGAACGGATTACGTTCGATTTCTGGGGGTCCACTGTACTTTCTGCCGTGAAACCAATCAAAATCATATCTATTTCTGTAATATATCTTCCATTCTATCAAATAAGACCAAAAAATCAAGAATACAACCATAAAAACCATATGAAAATACACCGCACAGTTGCTGTTTTACACCAAAAACACAGTTGCAGCTTTTTCTCATTAAGCACTGCGTGCTGCAGGTTTTTGTTTATATAATGCACACATACCACAGAACTATTCTCTCATATGTAGGCCCAAATTTACCAATCACAGCTTATCTGAGCTGAGCGGAGCTTAAGGTGACCGACAGTGGCTTCAAAGCCACCTTATCTTTTATGGACAATGTTCAATGTACAGTGGACCCCCGAGTAGCGAGTAAAATTCATTCCAGAAGCCTGCTCAAGTGCCATTACCGAACGAATTTACTCCCTTAAGAAATAATGTCAAGTAGGTTAGCAACTATTGGTAGAAAGGTGGGCTAGTGCAAGTATGAGTAGTGGGGGGGGGTTGAAGAGAGTTGGGATAGTTTTAAAAATGCAGTATTAGAATGTGGAGCAGAAGTTTGTGGCTATAGGAGGGTGGGTGCAGGAGGAAAGAGGAGTGAGTAGTGGAATGAAGAAGTAAAGGATGTGATAAAAGAGAAAAAGGTAGCTTATGAGAGGTTTTTACAAAACAGAAGTGTTAATAGAAGAGCAGAGTATATGGAGAGTAAAAGAAAGGTGAAGAGAGTGGTGAGAGAGTGCAAAAGAAGAGCGGATGAAAGAATGGGACAGGCTCTGTCAAGAAATTTTGCTGAAAACAAGAAAAAATTTTGGAGTGAGATAAACAAGGTAAGAAAGCCTAGGGAACGAATGGATTTGTCAGTTAAAAACAGAGTAGGGGAGTTAGTAGATGGGGAGCTGGAGGTATTGGGTAGATGGCGGGAATATTTTGAGGAACTTTTAAATGTCGATGAAAAAAGGGAGGCGGTAATTTCATGTACTGGCCAGGGAGGTACAACATCGTTTAGGAGTGAAGAAGAGCAGGATGTGAGTGTGGGGGAGGTGCGTGAGGCATTACGTAGAATGAAAGGGGGTAAAGCAGCTGGAACTGACGGGATCATGACAGAAATGTTAAAAGCAGGGGGGAATATAGTGCTGGAGTGGTTGGTATTTTTGTTTAATAAATGTATGATAGAGGGGAAGGTACCTAGGGATTGGCAGCTTAATTGCAGTGCTCCTTTCCTAAAATATGACTGACTCTACTACTCACTACTACCTCCATTATTACCCCTCCACCACTTTCTTGTGCCCTCCCCTGTCTGCCTGCCTATAAATACCCCTTCCACCTGTCCTGTGTGTTAGTGTGACTTTGTAAATGGTCCAAGTCGGACCGAAACGTCTTCGTAAGCTCCTCTCTTTTTATATGTGCGGGTTGTGTGTGTACTGGTGTATCAATTTGAAAATCCCCGAGTGTTCAAGAAAAACTATGTCATTAAGAGTAAATTGTGTGTGATGTGGAAGGCTAACAATAAGGCATGGGTCATGAGGCAAATTTTCATTGAGTGGGTCAATGAAGTGTTTGGCACGAGTGTGAAGAAATACCTCCAGGAAAATAAACTGCCACTAAAGTGCCTCCTGGTAATGGACAATGCTCCTGCTCATCCTCCAGACTTGGAAGAACAATTATTGGAGGAGTTTAGTTTCATCACAGTGAAGTTCTTGCCCCCTAATATCACTCCTCTCATCCAGCCCATGGACCAGCAGGTCATTTCAAACTTTCTTATTGGAAATATTGCTTCAGTTTATTCGAATTCGGTTTTCGTCAGACTTTCTGGAACGAATTAAAGACAAAAACCGAGGTCCCACTGTATGTGCTTTACACAACGAGAAGCATTTCTTTTATTCGTTGCAACCATGGCTAGGGCTAAAAGTGAGCAGGTTATAACAATGAATGGAGAAAAAGAAATTTGAATGACTTATGTAGCAAGTAGTGCCACCAAACAGTAGTGGCAGGTTGGTGTGGTGACCCCAGAAATTTGAAATTACAGTCATACCTCAGTTAGCGATGGCGTCGGATACCGATAAAATCGGTTAGCGATACATTTTTACGTCAAAATATTTACTCAGTTTACGATGATTGTTCGGTTTACGATATTCGTCCCGGACGCGTCCGCGTGGCACCCAGCTGTGCGGGCACTCCAGGGAGCGTCAGTGTGCCATTGGAAAAATAAACACATAAGCAGTATAATGTGATCCTTTATTGACAACGTTTCGCCCACTCAGTGGGCTTTATCGAGTCACAGACAGATCTACCTGGAAAATGAGTAACATGAATATATATAGGGTATAGTCAGGTGGAGAATGCTGGGTCAGGTGGAGAAAGCTGCATGTGACAGTCTTAAAAGTAGTGTGATAGTTTAAAACCTTGTGTGACTTAAAGGACCTGCAGTGTTCCATTCTTGAGTTCTAGGTGGGATAGCGTTGAAGAAGTTTCTTGGCAATAGGTTCAGCTATGTTGTAGAAGCCATTGTTCTGGTTGAAGTTGTTGGATATACAGATAAGTGATGATTCCAGAATTCTTCGGTATTGCGTGTTGTCTTCTCTGGCGATGAGTCTTGCGGTTGTGTAAATTTCTGTGGTTGTGTAAATTTCGGTGTTGAACACAGGCATTTCTTGAGTCGTCAGATCTGCCTGCGTACTGGTGTTCTGAAATGAATGTTTGGAGGTCTCTGGATGTTTCGCCGACGTATAATTTGCTGCAGCCATTACAAGGGATTGTGTATACCCCTGCCGTGGATTGAAGCTTTTCCTGTCTGTTACTGTTACCGAAGAATCCTGGAATCATCACTTATCTGTATATCCAACAACTTCAACCAGAACAATGGCTTCTACAACATAGCTGAACCTATTGCCAAGAAACTTCTTCAATGCTATCCCACCTAGAACTCAAGAATGGAACACTGCAGGTCCTTTAAGTCACACAAGGTTTTAAACTATCACACTACTTTTAAGACTGTCACATGCAGCTTTCTCCACCTGACCCAGCATTCCCAACCTGACTATACCCTATATATATTCATGTTACTCATTTTCCAGGTAGATCTGTCTGTGACTCTATAAAGCCCACTGCGTGGGCGAAACGTTGTCAATAAAGGATCACATTATACTGCTTATGTGTTTATTTTTCCATTGTGTCGGTATTTTATACCATTTATTTCTACAGTGTGCTATTGTATACAAGCGAGAGCGACCACCACCCACGCCTTCATACCAGTATATTGTCATTATTCCACTGTTTTTAGTGCTTGCAACTGCTAAATAAGCTACAATGGGTCCAAAGAAAGCTCCTAGTGACAGCCCTGTGGTAAAGAGGCTCAGAAATGCAGTAAAACTGAAGAAGGAGATAATAGAAAAATATGAAAGTGGAGTGCGTATCACTGAGCTGGCCAGGTTGTATGGTAAAGCCTATTCTACCATCGCTACCATTGTGGCCAAGGGAAATACACGTAAAATCAAGGAAGCTGTTGTTGCGAAAGGTGCATTATTGATCACAAAACAGAGATCGCAAGTGCTGGAAGATGTGGAAAATTTGTTGTTGGTGTGGATCAACGAGAAACAGTTAGCAGGAGATAGTGTTACGCAGGCAATAATATGTGAAAAAGCAAAGCAGGTGCATGATGATCTCGTTAAGAAAATGCCTGCAACGAGTGCTGATGGGAGCGAATTTAAAGCCAGCAGTGGCTGGTTTTAAAGATTTAAGAATCGAAGTGGCATACATAGTGTTGTGAGGCATGGTGAGGCAGCCAGTTGTGACAAAAGTGCGGCTGAAAAATATGTGCCTGAATTCCAGGGGTACATAGAGGCTGAACAATTCCAACCCCAACAAGTGTTTAATTGTGATGAAACAGGCCTGTTTTGGAAGAAAATGCCCAACAGGACCTTCATTACTCAGGAGGAAAAGGCACAGCCAGGACACAAGTCTATGAAAGACAGGCTAACTTTGATGCTTTGTGCTAATGCCTGTGGTGATTGCAAAGTGAAGCCTTTACTGGTGTTATTTTTTTTTTATTAACACATCGGCCGATTCCCACAAAGGCAGGGTGGCCCGAAAAAGAAAAACTTTCGTCATCATTCACTCCATCACTGTCTTGCCAGAGGGGTGCTTTACACTACAGTTATAAAACTGCAACATTAACACCCCTCCTTCAGAGTGCAGACACTGTACTTCCCATCCCCAGGACTCAAGTCCGGCCTGCCGGTTTCCCTGAATCCCTTCATAAATGTTACTTTGCTCACACTCCAACAGCACGTCAAGTATTAAAAACCATTTGTCTCCATTCACTCCTATCAAATACGCACACGCATGCTTGCTGGAAATCCAAGCCCCTTGCACACAAAACCTCTTTTACCCCCTCCCTCCAACCTTTCCTAGGCTGACCCCTACCCCGCCTTCCCTCCACTACAGATTTATACACTCTTGAGGTCATTCTGTTTCGTTCCATTCTCTCTACATGTCCGAACCACCTCAACAACCCCTCCTCAGCCCTCTGGATAATAGTTTTGGTAATCCCGCACCTCCTCCTAATTTCCAAACTCCGAATTCTCTGCATTATATTCACAAAACACACATTGACCTCAGACATGACATCTCCACTGCCTCCAACCTTCTCCTCGTTGCGACATTCATCACCCATGCTTCACACCTATATAAGAGTGTTGGTATAACTATACTCTCATATATTCCCCTCTTAACTTCCATGGACAAAGTTCTTTGTCTCCACAGACTCCGAAGAGTGTATCATTCTGAAAATCCCTGAGTGTTTGGCAGATGCGGTATCACCAAGTCTAACTTGTGTGTGATGTGGAAGTCTAACAAAAAGTCATGGGTCACAAAGGACATTTTCTTAGATTGGTTCAATGGCGTGTTTGGCCCCAGTGTGAAGAAATATCTCCAGGAAAATAATTTGCCACTTAAGTGCCTCCTGATAATGGACAATGCTCCTTGTCATCCTCCAAACTTGGTAGAGAAAATTGTGGAGGACTTTAAGTTCATCAAAGTGAAGTTCTTGCCCCTAATACCACTCCTCTCCTCCAGCCCATGGACCAGCAGGTCA